>VAHH01000733.1:0-21487 GCA_013357305.1 Radopholus similis | reverse complement strand
GCGCAGCTTTCTAAAAATTTTACATTTCGACACCCAATACATCCTCCTACGTAGCCACCAACACCAAAGGCCCCGTCTAGTTTATGCCGTTTTAAAGCAAATAAACGTGCGAACAGGAATCCACGCAGTCCACCACTTCAACTTCCGGCCGAGAAGGCGCCTGTCCTGCCGCGCCACTGGATGCTCACTTGGGTCAGTTCTGCTTTGGAAAGGAACAGCACCAGTGAGTGCCCCCCCCCCCCCAACAATCCGCTCACCCGGCCTCGACGCCTTCCAGCTGACATGGTCCACGTGGTAGTTGATCTGCTGGCAGGCCGGCAGACACTTCGTGCCGCAACTCGTTTCCGACTCCGCAAGGTTCAGAGTGCTCAAAGGTTTCGGTCCAAATTGTCTGCCCCCAGGGCCAACTCACGTGGACATTTTGCACGCGGAATACCCGCAAACGGGGAACTTTTCGATGTCAGTGGAGTTGGCCAGATAGGCCAGGGTCGGAGCCGTGCATTTGCACACTTTCTGAGGCAAAAGGGGATAGCCCTTTGCAAGACCAACACCTGCCCGGATCATTTCCATGCGACACCGACTGTGGCAGTCGAATTCCGACCCGCCGTCCTCGGCCCGCGCATCGCTTTGGCAGCGCCCAGCAGTTCTGCTGAAACGGCCCAGCCCCGCCTTGACCTCGCCCAACTGACCGGGACACAACTGAATGGGGTGGACATGGACACTGCATTCCCCTCGGAATGGCCGAATTGCCTCTCCCACGAGGACTCCGTTCTTGGACCGTTCCTCGTCCTCCGAGTACCGTGCCTCCGAAGAGGGCCTGCCGTGGAAGTCCAACGTCATGCAGTCAATCCACTCCACGTTCTCCGCATTGTGTCGCAGAGAGAGGGCCAGGAATTGGTCCTCAAAGCGTTGAAGACTAAAAATCCCCTGAACCACTCAAAAACCTGGCCCTCGGTGTGCTTTGAGCTGGCGCTGCCAAAGTCCGGCTGGAAGCACAACTCCACCTGGGAGAGCCACGTGATGCGCACTCCCGCGTCCGGGATTTGCGTCCAATTCCCGGTGGCCTCGCGCTGCAGCTGTTGCAGCCGAGATCTGTTTGTTGTACGGGGTCGGAGCAACAGATTTTGGATTTGCCGAATCACCTCTTGAGCACGTCCTCGCCCACCTTCTGCTGCAACTCCACAAACGAAACGCCACGCTCTCGAATGGCGTTCAGCCACTTCTGAACTGCCCAGTCAGCAGACCCAACCGGTGGCCCTCCCCTCGCCTTTTGTGTGCCCACCACCTCGCCCATCCTCGGGTTCTGCTGCAAATTGGTCAGCGAGTGCACGAAGCCGATGGCCGTGGTCTCCCTGGTCATCGAGGTCAGGCCTTGGATCACCTTCAGGTCGAATTTCAAATAGAAAAGAACCCCAAAATGTTTACCAGAAATGCGTCAAGTATCATTCGGTCGTCCCAATGCGACGCCAAAAAACTCCGTCTGTCGGCCATTTGTGCGAGTCCCTTCTGTTGAAACGGGAATCAATCATCAATCGGGATTGGAGAGAATGGGGCTGATGAGTGCCTCAACGGCGGCGTCGATGGAAGCGGAGTCCAGCTGGGAGATGTTCAGATTGCTGCGCGCATGGGTGGGAGACATGCACACGGTCCTGCCCCGAAAGAACCTCTCCACCAATTAATTAGTTGTTTGTTGCCCCACTCACACTCGCGGCATGGGCATGTCGGCGAGCGAGCAGCGGAGAAAGAACAACGTAAAGAGTAGACTGGCGTTGAGAGGGGCCATTTGCATGGGAATTCTGAGAACAAGGAGTGAGAGTCCAACTCCGAATGTCTCGCCATTTCGAGTCAAATTCCGCTTGACTCAAGCAAAACTTTTCAATTGGTGCTCGTTAGCGGTAAAAAGAGTGGCGGAACGGTTGTGGCGGAGGTCTAATTGGCCCTCGTTTTCACTCTCTCTGTCCATCCGTCGTTTGCGCAAGAAGAGGTTTCGAATGTTTTCCCCTCCACAAACGTGTTTGCTTTTTCGCCCCTTTTCCAATCGGTCGTCCCCTTTGGCCGTCAAATTGAAAGAATTCAATCAACTTTTAGCGCAATTTTCCATTCGAATTCTGAATATTCACCGTTCCGAAAAGTGCAAACAATATATGTATTTCAGCTCCAGAATCTATGTGTGTGTCCTTTCCTCACGACTTGGTCGTCTTGGTGTCGCAATCTGGCTTTTGTGCCTCTTGCGCCAACAGGTCCCTTCGGCTCTGCAGCGCCCTATCCAGCGACTTGTCCATCTCGTCCCACTGCTTCCACTCCCTCTGCACACCCTCCAACTGCCGTTCCACCAAACTGGCCGCGGAACTGAAACGAAAGGCGCTGCTGAGACTGAAACCCAGACTCATCCCCATCACTGACCCAGTTCCGCCCCGCTTCGACTTCAAATTGCGGCCGATTGCGCCAGAATGCTCCCAGAGCAGTTTTTGCTCTCTCAAGGCAGCCTCCTTGCGTCGCACAAACTGTTTGGCGTCTCCGAACGCGAAGACGTTGAAATCCTGCGGGTCGCCCTCGCGCAGACTGGCCGGGAAGCACCTCCGTCCCAGGAAGTCCAGAATGCCCTGCGCCGTCATCCTCTTTTCCGGCCTCACATTCAGCACATTCTGAACCGATGGACGTTTGAAAGGCGGCCTATGGCTAGGTCCACCGACCATCAGAAGGGCTGCCACGCGGGGATATCGCGCCCAGACGGCGATCATGTGCCACAGGGCCACTCGTCCAGACTCGGAGTCGAACTTCCTGAAGCGCGCCATCAAGTCCGTTGGAGGGCCGGTCGGGACTGGTTTCGAATAGATTTCGGCGATTTTCTCGCTCAGCAGACGATGCTCATTCTTGAACGAATAGCAAAGTGGCTGTCGCCACCGCATTACCTACCGTAGCGCCTCTGAAGCCAAAGCACTTCTGCAACGTTGCGTACCTGTGCACCATAATGCCCAGCGCCCAAATGTCCACTTTGGTCGAGACCTGCACCAGTCAATGAGTGAGTGCGGCTAACGGCCGAAGAGTAAATACCGGCCGACAGGTCCCCGCGAACTCCGGCGGACTGTACATGGGAGTGGCGATGCCGATTTTGGGCCGTACGCAGAAGTCTGCCTCCGCCGAGTGCCCCCGCTCGTTCAGCTCTGCGCCGTCAAAGTCGATCAGCTTGAGCGCCTCGCTGCCGTCCTGGGGGTCCCTCACGAACATCAGGTTCTCCGGCTTCAAGTCCAGGTGCATGCCCACTTAACAGGGAGGGGTCGTTCGGTCGCTCCAGCTTAGATTGGTCTCGCCCTGGTGGAACTCCCTGAGCGGCTCCGCCATCATTTTGGCCATATCCAGAATCTCCCCCTCGCCCAATTGCCACTTCACGTTTTCGTGGAAGTGTTCCAGCAGATTCTGCCCGGCCATTTCCATCACGATCATCTCCCGCTTCTGCTTGGCAGTCGTCCCCCTGAGGGTCGAAAGGTGCAGATACATAATACATTGAGTGCTTTTCCCATTTACGAGTCGAATATCTGGATCACGTGGCTCCGGTCCTGGGGTGCCACCTTGCTCTGCAAGTACGCGACCACCTTCACGCCGTTCGCGAAGTCGTTGTCGCCGTCCTTGCCGATCTTGACGGCCACACACCTGTCCCGCACCCTTCCGCCCAGAAGACTCTCCGCATAGCCGATGAGCACCTGCAAATGCAAACATTCCAATCGGGCCCCAACATCCCCATCCCAGTTCCAGTGCCGTTCCCACTTTGCCAAATGAGCCTTCGCCCGCCACAAGGTCCTTGGCAATCTTTATTGCATACTCCTTGTTGTCGCCGGCCGATGTGTAGCGCACTGTGTTCCGCATAGCACTCACCTGGATGGCGCCGCAATTTTTGTCTGAAAACAAATTCCCCGAAAAACGCGAACATTGGCACCGGACCTATTCCTCCATTTTGGGCGATTGACGGGACTGGCGATGATATTTCATTTTCTAAATTCTGGGGTTAAAAAGCAAACGAATACTAATATTGGGAGGTGTCTTGCCTTTGGGCAGTGGGACTTCTGCGGCCTTTTTCCTCAGTGTCGGCACTCTCTTCACCGCCCTGGGCACGTCCGCCCGTTGTTTTGTCGTTTTTGTCCGCTCTCCATCGCCAGAGAGCCTATTTCTGGAGGCTTCCGTCTGCTGCATGAAGCGCGGCAACTCTGGAATAAAAAGAACAACTGTTTGGGCCAAAAGCCTCGGCCCAACCTCCAAAGGCCAAATCGGCAACCGCGAGCAAGAGGAAGCAAACATTCATTATGTGCAAAAGAGACATCCTCGGACCGGTTCTGAAACATTTACTATCTTTCTGTGGTCAGAAATGGAAGGCCGAAATGTGGCAGAGCACAAACAAACGAATGGGAGATGGGAATTGGCAATGGCATTTTTAGGGCAGGATAGGACCATAAAACAGAGCAAAAGGGTGTAATTTTGCCGGGTGAGGACGTGGATTTCGGATTCTGCCACGCACCTCCACGGCCAAATCCACTCTTTTGCGGGGGTAGTGGGAGGCAGGTAAATTGAGCGTCCATGTTGCTCGCAAAAAGGCAAATTGGACCAGGGACTGGATTCGGAAATCACTGCCGTAAAATGGATCGGCGATGAAACACATTAATTTATTGTTTCGCAAAACTTAACAAAGCTGTCTGAGAAGAAAGTCCGCAAAATTTCGTGAATTTTTCCACACGTTATGGAAAAGCAAAGATTAATTTAATTCATTCCAAAGGCCCCCAATCACCAATTTGTCATCGCCTCGCACAGAGAGATTAGCCGCCACCAGCAGAGGTATTCATTGCGGGTCTGCACTCTCAAAGTCTGGCTTCCCTCCCTACCAAATTGGCGAATCGGAATCAAGCATGAATGAGTATTTGTATAAGTATTAATGGTCATTTATTACTGCTTTTGTGCCAAAATTCGAACGTCTCGTCGAATGCTTTTTCGCCGGTGGAAGTCTGTTGGAGTGCTTTTTCCATTGGCACATCGGCGCAAAGTGCGTACGGCTTCCCCTCCCAAATCCGGCGATAATCTGCGCAAGAAAGTGAAAAAGACAGCAGTCCGACCGGAGTCTCCCAATCAACTCGATTCCCAATTTTCATTGTCCGCTCGCACTGAACAATGCGATTCCACAGATTGCCGGCAATTTCCCTCGGATTCTCATTGGATCTGCGATCTTCGGTTCTGCACTTTCCATCCCTAAATTCCCCCAAATTCCAACGTTCGGCGGATTAATCTTCTGCATTCCTGGTGGCGCTGGCAGAGGGTCTTTTAGTCTTTTAGCGCTAAGCCTCTCCCTCCATTGGCCGGAAAACATCCGTCCGTCCTCCCACGGCACACCCCCCACACATTCCGTCGTCGCAGTTTCCACTGCACTTGGCCATGATAGATGCAGACGTCTGGCATATCACAATCGGAGTTGTATTTGTATTCTGCGGGACATCTCACGCAACGGGACTAATTGAAATTTGAAAGTACGCAAATACTGGGAATAACCACCTATTCTCCCAGTTGCTTGCAAAATTGTTGCCTGCCGCTTTTCGCCGTGTCGCCAGACCCTTTTTAAAGCGTGTTGGCAAACAAACCTAAGCTCAGATTTGTGAATAACCCAAACCCAAAATGGTGGAAGACGGCTGGAGTCGCCTGTGCCTCATCGGCTATTTTGTGCCCATTTTCCTGGTCGGCATGAGCGGCAACATTTGGGCGAGTTGTTCGCCTAGGAATGGCCTCATTTCTGCTCTTTAAGGTAATCTCTTCGGTGGTCCGCATCCTGAACCGGACCCGGTCGCCGCTGAACTACACGCTGCGCCACATGGCCATGTACATCCTTTCGCTGAGTATCGCGGACATGGCGGTCAGTGGTGTTGGCCGTGGGGATCTTCAGCCAGGTCCCCGCCAGGTGCTGTGCATGATCCCGATGCTGCTCAGCTACTTCTACGACGGGCTCTGGCACTTCGGGCTGTTCGGCTGCAAGGTGTTCTTCACGGTCGAGAACACCAACAAACTGCTCTCCGTCGCCATCCTCACCGTGATGAGCTTCGAGCGCTTTATGGCCGTCTCGCGTCCCTTCAGCTGGTGCTGCTGCAGGTCCACTTGATTCGGGAACCTGGAGCACTAACGGCACTGGTTATTAAGAAATCGCCCGAGACCGGCAGCCAGTGTTTCCGGGGTGGTGCTTTCGCTGCTACTTCTGATTTTGCTGCTCTGCTCCCCGATGATCTACTACGCGGAGTAAGCGGATTGCGAAATGTTGCTGCTCACATATGTGCCCTTTTCAGATTGAAACCGCTCCAGCTGAGCTACTCGGATGGCGGCAGTGAGGTCAGCGCCCAAATGGTCTGCGGCTCGAATCTGCCCGACAAAGGTACTGGAAAGGCCCGGATTCCCGGTTCCAGGGCACTTCCTCCGTTTGCAGTGATGTCCATGTTCATCTGCTACATGTTGGTACTGGGCTTCGTGCTGCCGCTGCTGTTCATCTCGCTCTGCTACTTCTTCCTGATACAGCATCTGCGCAACACGCGCAGCGCCGTCACAAGCCGACCAAGCGGTACCCAGCCATTTGAACTACCAGAGAGGGATTTGTTTTGTGTTCAGGCCAGAGCATGTTCGTGGCCGCCTGCACCACAAAGGTGGTGCGCTCTGTGCTGCGCGTGGTCGGCTTCCACATGATCTGCTGGGGCCCCTTTTGGTCCGTTCATTTCCGCTCAAGTCTGACCGAGCATTGCCCCGCAGGCTGTTCGTGTTCATCCCCATCCTCGAGCACTTTCAACCGCTGCATCTCGCCCAGACCTTCGACGGCGTGATCCTGCGAAGCTTGCGAATGGTTTCAAGGTCATCACACTCGTTTGGAGAATGCCCATCCCCATTTGCACTCCAGCTTCCTCCCCTACCTGAACAGTGCCGGCAATTGGGTGTTCTATGCGGTCATGAACAGGGAACTCAGGTGCGAATTGCTATAATCACTTGCACTTTGGGCCCTTCCTTCAGAGAGGCGATTAGCATGTGCTGGGGTGGCGGCGGTCGCTACTCGCCCGCCACTCACCCGCACACTGTCGGCACTCCGCTCATCAGCCTGTTTCCGCCGCAAACTCCCGTCGACTCGGTGCGCCGGCGCAATTTCATTAGCGGTCCAAATGCGCAGAACAGGGGTTCGGCCAGAAGCAGCGGGACCGGCTCTCTGCTGTTGAGAGCACTTTCACGCCGAATGGAATGCGCCAGCAGAAGACGGTGGGGAATCCAAAAGAGTGGGGGGGGGCCTAAACTTTGGGTCTAAACGTCTAAAGTCAATCACTGGGAATGTTCTTAAATTTGGGCACCCGAATGGCGGCTTTTTGTTCAGTTGCGTTTCGGCCGAGGGTAGTCAGCCTCCGCATGCATTGGTGCCTCCTTCGCGGGAGGGCGAACAGCAATTCGACACAATGACGGAAATGCTGTGAGCTCAGATGGATGGTGGCGACGCCGCTTCCGAATAGCAGTGCAAAGTGCAATATTTGCATCAAATTCGCTCTTCCGCAAAATATCCCCTCCCGACTCATAATTGTCGATTTGTTAGCGCATTTGAGTTTTCGTCCCAACATTCACAGTCACAGCTTCGCTAATCCGCGCCCTCCATTGGCGGCCCCTGCCGCTGCTGAGGGCCACTTCTTCAGCGTCTGCACTGCGCTCGTGGTTGCGCTGTCCGCACAGAACAGTCGCAGAACCCGTTTGCGCATGTCGCTGCTGGCCCAGAGGAGGAACCAGGCGGGCAGGTTGAACCCGAACACGGCCATCAGCAGCGGGTAGAAGGCCATCACGGTGTTCACCGCCGCCACGTTCTGGGCATTCGACAGCACATTGATGGAGATCTGGGGGGTGAAACTGGTCCGGCCCAAAGGACCAACAGCACCGAATATCCGGCCAGCGCCAAATGGCCCAGGAACATGACGAACGCGTACACGGCCAGCTTCAGCTCCACAGTCTTCGACTGCTGCGCCTCTTCCGACAGTGCCTTTGGGCTGCGCTTGTAGGCCGTCAGAGTGGCGGTGTTCAGCGCGAAGCACAGGACCAGGAACAAAATGCTGGAGACCTCTCCTTCGAACGAGAGGGTGGCCATTGGGTTCTGTTTAGCGCTTGGAGAAATAAATGAGGGAACGAATAAAAATCGGACCTCTTTTGTGGAAGGGCACGGGAACACAAGGAAGGAGCCATTGGCCGGCGGAAAGACGCACATGTCCACACTGGCAAATGGCACGCTGAACGGAACGGGCGCCAGGAAGATGGCCAAAATGCAGACGGCGGTGGGGCCAGATCGCCAAATCTGACAGTTGGAAGCGAATTCTCGAATTATTTTGCGGAGGACACTCGCCCGTTTGTGTCGGAACGGCAAAGCGATTGCCGAGAATCGGTTGGCCAGGATGGCGAGAGTGGCCAGGTATTCCGCGATGAGGTAGAAGGGCACCAGGAACACGACGGCCCCAAGTGCCCACTTGGGCGCGTTTGCGTACAGCCCGTAGAACATGTTCAGCGTGGGCAGGCGGTACAGCACGTAGCTGTTGGCGAAGAAGCACAGGCTCTGGAACGGAATGCCGTTGGAAGACGACCTTGTGTTGGGGCACCAGGACTGCGCGAACAACGAAGAGCAGGAAGAATGCCGACTGGCGCAGGCTGGGGGTGCGCAGGATGAGCGCAATCTGCACCAAGTTGATCGGGACTGACACCAGATCCAGCACAATGGCGCCGAGCGTCAACGGCTTGGCCCAGGCGGCGATCAAGGCGAACAGACTCATTTGGCGAGAACTTTGTGAACGAACGAAAGTGCCAAAGGGGCGAATGCAGAATCGCGAAGGGAAATCGAAAGTGGAACCAACTCCTAGGGCACAACGGCATGGAGGCGGTACAGTTGTCCGCTAAAATGCCCGAATCAAATTAGGGTGAGGGGCCAACGAGGAGTGGGCCCAACCCAACATCCGGCCTGCATTGCACAACATTTATTCAATTACTGGTTCAACCACAGCATTGAATTATGGGCAATCGCCAGTCCCCACCCTTCGTCGGTGCTGTTGTGTCTTTATTTCCTTTCTTTTGCGAGGAATTCCTATCTGGTGAATGTGCACATTGGGCTCTTTTGGAATTGCATTTACAAGATTGCATATGATATGATTGGGATAAGGGATGGAACAGGTGCATAAGTTGAATTGGGTACTATGTCGCCCAACGGTCGAAGTGAAATATGCCGTCGAATTGGGGAACCAGACAGAGACTCCATATTTCATATTTAGGCGGGACGGGAGCAGAGAAATCCAACTGTCTCACTGAAGCATTTAACTGTTGGACTTCTATATGCGATCAAGGCTTAGTTAGTCTGAATGGGAAACGCTGCGGGAAGGTGGGTGTGAACTCGCCTCTAGATGTGTTCTGGGCCTAGGTACGGCTTACTCCATTAGCCGAATTTTATTTAGTTGGTCGCGCTCCGTCGAGAAAAAATTACCGGTAGTTGGTCCACCATGTTGGGTTTTGCGCAAATTCGATAAACTCACGAATTACGGGAATTTTGGGAATGCTAGACATTGGAATAGGACGGAGCACATTAATTGCTAATTCACTTCCCTTTCCCAATAAAATGTCCCTTTTTGGGCGCCAAAACACTTTTTGCCTCAGTCAGAATCCGATATCTGGGGTTCCTGTCCGGTCCCACAGCAGATGTCGTCCAACAGCAGTTCCGCCAACTTCCTGGAGACCCTGGACGCCACAGTGTGGATCAACCTGTTGCGCTGCGCAATTTCGCTGAACACGCTGTTATGCAACTAGGTTCTGCTGCTCTTGTTCCGGCCGCTTCAAGTCCCTCGGGGCGTCCAGTGCAACTGGCTGATCGCCATCAACGCCAGTGTGGACCTGATCATCGGTTGGCGAAGAGACACATACATTTGCATGTAGCGCTGGAGATCCGCCCCGATCCAGGCATCGGAATGGCGCTCCGCGCAACATTCCAATTCCATGCGCTGGCCGAGTCGGCGACCGAGTTTCGGCACTCGCTGTGCGTCTGGGTGAACTCCCCGCTGACCGGCGGCTTTGCGGCCAGCCAGATCCCGGTCATGGCTCTGGCCCTGGAACGGGTCTCCGCCGTGGCGCGGCCCTTCGACTAACGGGCGCAAGCACCGGGCAAGAGGTCCAACCAATCGGACCTGACTCCCCCTTTGCAGCTGTTCATTTCGGCGACTCTGCTCCTGACAGTGGCTGTTTGTGGCCTCAAATTGCGCCGCTCTCTGGGACATTGACGACTCCAGCCCGTCCGTCCAGTGCTCAATGGGCGCCAACGCCGGTCCCCACTTCTCGCGGCTGTGGAGCATCTATCTACGCCGAGCTGAGCACACTTCTCGTGTTTGGCACGCACCACACAAGCTGAGACAGAGACAGAGACACACATGCTCCAGGACTGTACGTGTCCATGCTGCTGCTGCTGTACCGCCAGAACAGGGATTTGTTCAAACACAAGGTTTCGCCTGCCCCCGTCCCGCCCAGCTCTGCGGTGAGCCGAATCCAAACGGTCAACGTGGCGGACCCAAACTCAAATCAGAAGCAGCATAGCCTGGTGCAGAGCAAAACGCAGCACAAGGTGGATCCCAAAATGAAAACGGATGGCAACATGGCCCCACCGTTTTGTGCAGTTGACCGTTTCGGTCGCGCTCATTTTGCTGATCTACTCCTGCTGCTGGGCCCTCCCCACCGCCATCTGGTTCATCTTCAGTGTGAGCCCAAATCCCAGAACCCCAACGCATGTGAATGCCCACCCTTTGGTCCAGTTCGTGGACCCAGCCAATCGGAGCAGAATCAACACCGTGACCTACCGGCAAGGGTTCTTGACTCCGTTCGGGGCGGGACTGAACCTGTACATCTATGTGGACAAACACGCAGAGATAAAGTCAAGACCGCAAATGAGGAACACTTAAATCTTAAATCCCAATCCCGGCAGAAAGTGCGCCTTCATTCTGTTCCCGGGGCTGAATGATAATATTGCGCGCAGATCTCGAACTGATGCAAATTTTTGCTGTCTTAGTTTCCAGGGCAATAGGCCATATTTTAATGTGCAAGCTTAAAAACCAGAGAAAGGAAAGCACTTCCGTGTTCCATCCCCCCCCCCCCATTCTGCTCAATTCTCCACCCTGCCGTGTCTCCTCCCGCTGATCGGCACTGAAGCTGATCCGTTTGCGCGACCAATCAGATCGACGCACCGATTTGGAATGTCGGGTGGAAGGGCACCGCGAAGTCGTTCTCGAAGTTGGGTGGCAGCACCGCCTTCAGGGGCGAGTGGTCGCGAAGTCGGTGCGCAGCACATGAAAAGGGGTTGTGGTCAAATGCGCGGGGACTGCTCTAATTCGGGATTCGGCGAATGGGCGGGACCGAGAGGCCCACCAGGTGGAACCGACCGGTCTGGTACTGCTCCTGCTGCTCTGGGGCCTGGATCTGCGCTCCCCCTGCGGGGTGCGGCCGCCGCCTCTGTCCCGCCCTTTGGCCGCTCTTCTGCTTGCGCCGTTCTTGTTGTTGGGGCCGGGAGTGCTTTTCCGGCTGGTCCTCGCGAGCCCTACGGCCGTCGTAACTGCCGCCGCGGTTTTTGCACTTGGGGCGCGGGGGAGGGGGACAACAGCAGCACTGAGCGGCGGAGGCAGGGGGACCCGCACGGCTGCAGGGGTCCGGACAAGGGGAACCGGCACCAGGGCAACAGGGACTCGGACTCTGGCCTTGGGAGGGAACACAAGGCGTTGGATGGACGGAGAGCGAAAACGACCGATGTGGCTGAGGGACCTTGTTCTCTGCCACAGCCACAGCCAGCGCAGTTTCTCTCGCTTCGGACCAACGTGGAAGGTGCTATTTGCTGCGGCGGCGGGAGGGCGCCCGCCAAAAGGGGCACAACGAACAGGGACAGCACTAATGATGAAAGTTGCATTTGATTCTCCTCTGAAAGTCGGGGAAAATGAACGCGCTCATTTGTCAGTTGTCAGTCGCAAATCGGAAATCGCGCAGGCAGAAGGGTGCGTCCGTCTGCTGCGGTGTTTTTTGACCTTGTTTGGTCACGCAAATTAGGCTAAAGTTAAATCGAGCAAAAAGAGCACTTCAATCGTAGGATATTTTCGCCAGACTGGGCCGATTAGTTGCGGCCATTCAGTTGCAATAAATCATGTTTCAGCGCCGCGCACATTTTTCCACCCAATTTGCTCTGGAGACCACTCGCGGATGGCGAAGCAGAGATGCGAATCCACTTTGGCTTTTTTCTGGGACATTCAAGTCAATTGGCTCTCCGTTTATTCGCGTCAATTATACAGTATTTGTTGGCAAATGGCTGAGATCGCTGGCTGCGGTAGTGTCTGTTCTCTGTTGCTCAGAACTGGCGTTCGAAGATGCCGATTGGCCCCAGGTTGTCGGGCGACAGCAGACTCAGGTCGTTGTCCGGCTCGAGCAGTGCCTCTCGGGTGAGGATCGTGGGTCCGCCCAGGAATGGACGAGACTCGACGGCGCAGAAGACCAAAATGGCCAGGAAGGCGAGGAACAAGGTTTGCTTGTTCGAAGGCATTTTGGGCTGTTGCTGGACTGGGTGTGCTCCCCAACAGGACTTCCTTCCCCCTTTTATAGAAAGACCAATTTGGTTGAAAAGACAAAAGACAAAGTTCACCACAGCCTAGAGGCTACACTTCGCCCCCAAATGTTTTGGGGTCCTCTTCCTCGTCCCTTGTTTATTTTGTGATTTGTGCCTCTTTGCCACACCGTTCTTGCGTCATTCGGGTTGAATGGGTCTGTCGCGCAATTAGAGTTTGGAGGGAACAAAGGACGGAACAGGAACGGACGAGAACCGGAGCAGATATTGGGAAACGGCATCTCCCCTCCAGATGAAAATACCTCACTCTGGATTCAATCCGCCTGGCTCAGCTCAAACTCGGGAGCGGGGCAATCGATTGGCACGTGGCGCAGAATTGGGTCCAAACCGCCAGATTGCGCTGGAATCGAAGAGGCAAGTGCACAACACATCCACCTTCGGTTGGTTACCGCTGCGCACTGTGCCCTGAGCTCTGGGTTGGCGGGGGAAATGGCCGATTTGTCGACACAGACTGAGTATAAAAGTGCGTATTGTGCGGATATTCCTCCGCCGATCCCACTCACACATGATGGGCCGTCCGTTCATGTAGAGTCTCTTCGGCTTCTCCGTCGTGGCGGTTGCCTGTTGCGCTGGGCATGTGCTGCAGGTGGCCGGACACAAAGTGCGCATTTTCTGGCCGAACTCCTGAAAGGCCTGGTCCTTTCCAAATCAAGGGAGGACTCCATACGCTGTTCTGTCGGCAAAACGCCGGAAAACGACTCCAATGCGCACATTCTGCACGCAAATCGGTGCATTTAATCGCTGCGGTGGTGGTCGATGTGGTGGCGGTGGTTGGTTTAGTGGTTGGTTTTGTAGTGGTCGGTGTTGTCGTCGGAGTGGTTGGGGTGGTTGGGGTGGTGGGCGTCTAAACAAGGTAGTGAGTGGGGATGCCCATGTTTTGAATTCCCCCAGGTTTGGGCTGAATCTGAATTAATTCCCCTGCCAGGTGGGGGTATTCAGTTTGTCATCATATATATGTCGCAGTGAAAGTGCGAAAAGTGAATGTGCATATTCACTGATTTACACTTAGTGAATATGCATATTCACGGATTTCGCACTTTCACTGCGACATATACATATTATCGGATAAATGAACACCGTTGTCGTGGTTGTTGTGGTTGTCGTGGTCGTTGTGGTCGTTTCGTCCGTTTTGCAGCAGATGTAGTTGGTGTAGCCCCCGACCTGCTGGTAGGAGGAGAGACTGTGCTGACCGATGAAGATTGAAGATGCGGCTGACCTTCAAAAGCGAGCGGAATTTGCCCTTCTTCCTCGTGTATTTGAACAGTTTTGCGCCCATCTGGCCGCACTGCTGGGTGCAGAGCTGGTCCAGACAGGCGTCCAATTGCCCCCTGTCCGGACAGACTGACTCTGGCGGAGGGTGCTTTCCGTCGAAAGAGCACTCTGTTTGGAGACCGAGAATAACCAACCCTCCCTCCTAATTCAACACACCTGCGACCATGTCGGTACCCAGTTCCGTCTTGCACTTGTTTTTGGCCCAGACGGGCACCAGCAGCGACACAGTCAGTGAGAGCCGGAGCAGAAACGCACGGAACGCAGCCATCGACAACACCTACAAGGCAGATCACGCGGAAATAAACTGTTTCGCCTATTGGACGAGCGTTTTTTGTGGAATGCAATCTATCCAAAATTACGCAATGAACTTCGCTTTGGCCAAAAATATCACTTGCTTTGCAGTTTGCACAACTGCAGCGAAAGGGAGTGAAAATCGCAAATAAAGTTTGCTTCTTGTGGCTGAACCTGCCCTCGGTTAAACGTGAATTGGGAAATTGGGACTTTTTTAATTGGAGTCAACACTGGCTATGTGTGAATTGGTGGGGAGAGTATAGGGAACAGGGGACAGACAAAATGTTCTCCGTTTGGACGAGTTCACGAGTTCACTTCCCCTTCGCCTCCAACAGTTCCAGCCACCGCTTTGGACGTCCCTCCTGGAAGTGTTCGCGCATCTCCGGCTCCGGCTTTATCGCCAAGTGTCGTGTTGGGCGCTCAGCGGAGACGGGCTCCCACTGGAACTCGGCACTCTCGTCCGGGCCATTCGGATTCCTGGAGGACGTGAATTTGAGCGCATTAACACAGGGTCGACGCTTGCCCGTATTTGGCGAAGTTGGCCCACAGCCGGGAGGTGGTCTGCATCATTTTCTGGTCGGTCTCGTTTTTCAGGAACTTGACGAAGCCCCCGAAGTTGTCGAACAGGTAGGGCAGCTCGCAACTGTGCGTGCAATCTGGACACAAATGGCACAGATTCTGCGCTGTTTGCACTTACCCTTTATCGGCACTCTCTGGCGGAAAATCAGCGACATCATCGCTATGATTTTGGGGTTGCAGAAGTCGAACGAGTACAGGTAGGTTGTGCCGCCGAGTTCGATTTGCTCATTCACGCACTGCTGCGTGGAAATGCCCACAAACAGGTCGGAGAGGATCTGAACAGCCAACTGGGGACGGCAATTCCGAACACGTCTCTGGCCTCGTGCACGGCTCTGGCCAGTCTGTGCTTGTCCTTGCGGAACCGCTCCGAGTCCCCCTCCCCCTTCAGGTACAGCTTGAGCACTTCCGCTCGAAGCTCCTTGAAATTGCGCGTGTACTTCTTCTCGGGAAATTCCCGCGCTATCATGCCCTCCAGCATGGAGAGCGAGAATTGCTTGATGTGGCACACTGGAGGGGAAAGGAGTGCAGGAAATGGCGTGACTCCAAGGCGACCCACGAATAACGAAGAAGGTACCCTCCAGTTGGCAGACCCCGACCATCCGCGGCTTTGGCGCCACTTCTTTGCGCAACTCCTCCAACGGTCGTGGGAAGAATTTCCCGTCGTAGCGCGGCGCCAACGGACACTTGAACGAGCCCAACGGGGCATTGGTGCCGCCCACCATGGGCAGCGTCAGCTTCGAGGCGGGCACTGCGCGGAGCAGCTCAATCCTCTGAATGCAAGTGGCCAAAGTGGCGGATATTGAATGTCTGTTGCACCTTTTTGGAGTCATTGGTCAAAATGCCGAGTTTGTGGGCGATTTCCCTGCATGTGTCCACCGCATCGTCGTGCACCGCCCAGCCGGAGTTTGCGACGCCAGACATCGGAATCACCCTTTGGAAGAGGTCTCTGGAGTGCGGACTCAGCGACAACAAATCTACAGATGCGCCGCCTGCACTTTCGCCAAAGATGGTCACGCAGTCCCTGTCCCCGCCGAACTCGGCAATGTTCTCCTGGACCCATTGGAGGGCCATGGTCTGGTCCTCAAATGGCACAATGATGCTGGAAACGATGGCGGCCAACTTGCCCAGAGTCCGCAATTGTCATCGCATTCCTCGTCCCCAGTAGTGAAGAAGCCCAGCGGCCCGAGTCTGTACTGGATGGTCACCACGACCACCTCCTGCCCAACCACCTGTCATTGGTCATTTGCAAAATGGGAAGAACTCTTCAGTCCAATTTTATCACAAAATTTTTGCAGATCCCAGTGTCGCCGTAGAAGGCGGTCGAGCCGAGCACAAAGGCGCCTCCGTGGATGAACACCAGCACCGGGAGTGGCGAGGCCTTCCTCTCCGCCGGCGCAAACACATTCAGGTACAGACAGTCCTCACTCATCGGAACGGCCCCTGAACAACAACGGGTGGAGTCCTCTTCATTTGGTGTTCGTCCGCACCTGGCAGTTTGACCAGCAGCGACTGGGGACACTGCGGCGGCATCTTCTTGGCCGATCGCACCCCCGTCCAGGGCACCGGCGGCAGCGGCCTCTGAACAGTTAGTTTTCAGCTTTCCCATTCAAGCACCTCCCTCACCCTGAATCTGAGTTCGCTGAGCGGCGGCCGCGCAAATGGGATGCCCAGGAACGCGTTTGCCTTTTGTGCGCCGCAGTCGATCACCTTGCCGGAGACCATGCCGCACTTGGTGGACACAATCGGCTCACCCAGCGAGTCGGTGGACAATTTTGACGACTTTGAGGCGCAAACGCCCATTTTTGGGGAATTAAATCTGATTTGCCGAAAGCGCTGAGGACTTTGAAATATCCAACAACTGTGACATTCTGACCAGTTTGTTGAAAGCGGAACAGTTGCGAAAGTGATAAGAACAAGATGGTGAGTTTTTGCCGATTCAAACCAACACACATCTTATCGAGAGGGTTGACTATTATTAAATAAAATATGGCTAATATTGATTGAAAGTGTCAAAACTCAAAAGTGACTATGCATTTGCATTTCCCTCCCTCCCTGTGTCGCAAACGATTATCAGCCGCCACTTGCATGTTGTTGGTCGCCAGAGCAACAAAAGTTTTATTCACGCAACGCTTGGGAGAATGAAACTGGATTCCAAACTGAATTTTCCCACACCAATTCGGCCTTTTTGTTACTTCGTTGCAGTCTGTGCACTGTGGTTTGGGTTCCCTAATTTAATTTGAATTGATTTCCCATTCCAATCATGATTCGGGACACAAATAGAGGGTTCTATGCGGTTTTGATCTATGTGTTTGGATTGCCAAATTTGGCTGCTTATTCTTTTCATCTAATTCACACACTAATTTATAAGTTATAACTTATATAATTGTATTAATCAACTGATGGCTGAATTCACCGAATGCTCATGAATATCTTTTTAATGTCCTGTTCGTCCATCTGCTGCTGGATTTCTTCCTGCCCCTCAAACCAGGTGCTGAACAGCTCCCAGCTCTTGTTGTTGTCAAACCGCTGCAGCACAAGGGTCTCGCCATCGAATGGCTCCAAAGTCAGCTCAAAATTGTAGAGCACCAGCTCGAACCGGTCATTCAGCCAAGTGCCCTGAATTTTGCACTAATTCAACGCCCGAACACATTGCTCGCACCTGTGCATGCCTGTCCACAATTGTGCGCACCATCTGCGAGAGTTGCTCGTTCAATCTGCGCCCGTGCCTCCCCAAGAAGCTCCTGCTGATATAGAGCCCTTTGATGCGCTGGTCGGGACAGCTGTTGTGCAGCCATCGCAACAGCGTCTCAGAGTCGAACTCCTCGTTGCGGAGTTGAATGTCCAGACGGACGGAGTCCCTCACGAACGGGCAGTCGAGCAGTTTGGCCACTTGCTCTCTGTTGGAACTGAATTTCCGCAGAAAGCAGATCACGCACCTGCGAAATGCGACAAATTGGGGGGGGGGGGGGATTACATTATTTTATTTAGCCCTTTGTCTACTTTTGCGGCAAGGCTGCAAAAAAGGTGTCCATCGGAACATTGGTTTTGTCCAGTTTCTTCATCAGACCGTCGACGCTAGCGATTATAAACAGACATTTGTCGATCTTGACCCGACAGTTGGCCATAAAAGTGAGCAGTTCCTGATCGATTAGACCTGAAAGCATTGAGACTAATCACCGATTCACGGGAAGTAGGTACCTATACCTCCCAAACTGATATCCCTAAACCCGACGATATTGCTTGGTACCGGGGTGGTCGGAAGGGGCACTTGCTTCGGGTACGGATATGTGAATTTTTTGCCCATAACCACTGAGCTGTGCGAGACCATGACGAAACGCGCAATTTTCTAAAATAAGTCTGGCGTTCCATCAATGCTTCACACCGCGTAGTTTCCAATTCTTTGATTTGTTACCCCCGTCCAATCGTCGGACATGTAGATTCGCCTCGCAATCCGCGTGCCCACCCTCATAGCGAGAGGTTCCACCAGGGCAGCAAATCGACGGCCCACAAACCGGATGCGCTTGTGCAGGGGAGCAAAGGACAGAAACTGGAGCACGTCCAGCCACACTTCGCTCGGCAAACGGCTAAAGGGAACAAAATTCCATCATGTTGCGGGGTTCACGTAAAATACATCTGCCGTCGTGGGGACTTCGACCCTGGCTGAATAATGCTCATATTCCTCAATTGGTTGCCCATCTAGAAAGAATAACAGAAAAATTGAAACAACATAAGCACATTTCTTTGGCAAAAATAATAAATGGCGCACATGTGAAATGGCTTTCATGCTGAAAATCGATTGCCCCGCAGGCAATGCTTTTTACTTGGGCTGGGCTGGTGTGCCTCCGTGTCTCCCCTTGTTGCACTCTTTTCCCATATTCCCGCCCTGGGAATGAAAGCAGACACTTATACATACATAAATACAAACAAACCAGGCCCAAACCCAATAGTAAAAGCAAAATAGGTAAAAAGGTAGTATACCTAATTAATAAAGGTTAATTTTCCCCTTTGTCGTTCCGATTAGTTCAAAAATTTATTCAATTTCAGAAAAATTTTCCCGTCTATGTGTGTTTGATCAAAAATAACACAATGAAGATTAATGCAACCGCAATCAGATAGACGCAGTAGACGAGAAACTGCAATTTGAAAATGTCAAAAGAGATGAAATGTATTTTGTGTGTTGCCTGCTGTTCGATCGGCAAAGAAAATGGGCCATTGGAGTCGACGAAAAGAAAAGTGAGCAAACACTGGAGCAGCACTGCCGCAAAGGCATTTACCCCGAACACAAGTCCGTAGGAGTTTGAGCAGGTCAAGTGGGTGGCGATCAGATTGCTTAACACACAAACAGTTGAATTTTAGCACTTGGGGTGTCGTTTAGGGCACTTTTCGAGTCTAATACAATTCCCGACCATGCAATTGTGGCGAAAGCATTGTAGAAGACGCAGAGCACAATGTAGAGGGCGTAGTCGACGAACACACTCTGGAAGTGGGTCATCGCGTAGAGGAGGGCAGAGATGGCTGCGGAGCAGAACACGAAGAAGGGCAGACTGTGCCGTTCCCATTTGACCGCCACGAACTGGACCAGGAACACCCCAAGGGCGCCTACAATTAACAAACTGAGATTGAACCGGCGGTGGTTGTCTTATGTCTTACCCAAGAGTGTGTTCACACTCTCCACGAATCCATTCCACACGTACTCGGGACCGACCTGTCGATGGGCCCACAACGTCTGGATGTAGTTGATCACCTGCGTCCGGAGAACAGCACAACTCAATGCGCTGCCAATCCAACCACCCACCTGGTAGGAAAGGGCAGAGGTCAGCACCAGGAACAGCGACCAGTGGCGCACCTGCTCGTCACGGTAATGGCTCAGAAACTTATCCTGCAACCCAACAACAGCTCCAGTTAAAGTTCAATATTCCCACACACGTCAATCTTTTTACACAGAGTGGCAACTGCATTTTTTGCCGACTGGTCGCTTCCTTGCCCCTCATCTGATTGATCCTGAGTTTCCAATCCAATTTTCTGCTCATTGTTTGTTTTCGCCAATTCTTTGGCCATCTAAAATTGTACGATTTCCCATATATTCACAATATACCTATGAAACCTCAACTTTGGGGAGTGCCTCCTTTGGGTTAATTGGGGACAAAAGTTCGGTGCCTTCATTTGTAGTTGGCGATATGTCTGCTGCCTCGACTTGGCCATTGCATATGCTTTCGTCGGAATCACTTCTGTTCTGCTGTGAGGGCGGCATTGGCAGGAGCATTGCAATCGGCACCAGCAAAAGGGAAGGCCACAGGGTCAACTGAAGGCGAAGACCGGAGAATTTGACTTCAATGATCATCGCCTATGTTTGCCTGATTGAGCAGCAGATAGTCTCCGAATCCGCTGGAGACAAGCGCCTGTCCCAGGGAATAGGCGAGGAACTTGCCGAGCAGTGCAGATGTGCGGATGTACGAAGTGACCCGCTTATAGTGCCGTTTGCGCACAACCGCGTACAAATAAGAGTTGTAGGCCACGTCCGCGGCGGTGGAGATTCCTGAAGTTGTAAACTTTTGGAAACGTCAAATGTAACAGTTTTCACCAAAACAGATCTGCATCAACTGCATGTGGAAGAGGGAAGTGCCGTAGAGGAGGAGCAGCCAGGTGAGGAAGAGGCCGGCCGCCTCCAACACGAGGACGGGTTTGTAGCGCAACAGGTCAGTGAGCGCAAACACGGGCACCTAGGCGGGGTTGGTTCGGGGCCTGTTCCCCCCACTCGGCCACCATCGAGATCACGTTCGCGTACGTCCAGTAGTTGTAGATCTGGCCGTACACCTGGGCATTGGAGAAGTTCTTGAATTCTGGCGCCTCCAGGAACGGTGTCAAAAATGGCGCCCCGGGACGGAACTTCTTGAGCACTCCAAATGCGCACACCAGCGCCACAGCGAATTTCCAGTGCGGCACTGTCATTTATTACTTATTAGGAGTGCTAGATTGGTGAATTTTGAACAGATATTGCACTTGGAAAATTCTAATCGTAGAATGGGGATGGGAATTTTGGAATAGATAAGTATAAGTACCTAAACAAATAATTAAATTTTTGTCGCTTCGCGAAACAAATCAATAATTGGGTCAAAAATGCACTGGGCCTGGGTTGTTGTGTGGGCGAAGAAATGGCAACCAAAAAAGCAAAGAGCGATGGAGTCTGCAGTGTGTCGGAGAGACGGAGAAAAGGAAGAGCGAGAGAGAGAGAGAGAGAACGCTGAAAGTCCAGACTCCAAAGAACATGTTTATGTTATGGGCTTATGGGTTTATGGGTTGTGGATATGTGGATTATGGATGTAGTACACATAGAGTTTTTTTAGTTTAGCAATTTTTTTCCGACCGGACCGGCTTCTTTCCTCCTCCTCTTTGCTTCCCATCTCTTCTCTGCTGCAATTTCAGCTTTTTGTCGCCTTTTTGAAGCGGGAATGGGACATTAGAGCGCCGCCATTAGGGCGCGGGAGTCATTAGGGCGCCGATTTATTTTTTAAATTTATTTATTTATTTCACATTATTAGGCCGATTTGACCAATTTGGTCAAAGTATGCCATGACACACGTTAGGCTTAGACATAAGCTTACGCATAAGCATAAGCTTGCCTAGGCTTTAAGCCAAAATAGCCCACTTGGTTACACCTTTGTTTTTTGAACTGGTGCCCAATTGTCC
>VAHH01000732.1:0-21566 GCA_013357305.1 Radopholus similis | reverse complement strand
AGAGAGAAAGCTCACACAGAAGAGCTAAACGATCTAGATCGCAAAAGAGAAGAAGAGTGGCGAAAGAAGGAGGAGGAGGTAATACAATTAAAGTTGGAATTGGACGGGGAGAAGGAGCGGAACGAGGAATTGGTAATAATAATAAGCAAATTTGATTTGTTATTTATTTGCTTAGACTTAAATTTGCAAAATTCAGAAAAAAAGTAACAAGCAATTGAACGAAGACTTAGTTCAAATTTGCAAAGAAGACCAAAGGAACTACATTGCATCATTGAAAGAAATGATTCGCGAATCTATGAAAATCTCTAAGAACATCTCGGAATTTCTCGCCCAGCAAATGGTCCCCGCGGCAAATATATTGCGCAACGAGTCGCTTGGGCATGATCGACGAGAAGGAGGAACAGTTTTTGCGGGAGCCAAGGCAGTTATCATCGAAAAAGTAATACTAAAATCTAAAATATAACAATTAACTTGGGTTTGATTTTGGTATTTACGCAGGATTCGCACAATCATACTCCGTCGCTCAATCTTCTGATGAAGACATCACAGCATAAAAATCTGCCATTAGCAACATCGGAAGAATTTCTTCGCTGTGAACGTGATTCCGGAATCGGTGAAGTTCCCTTCGATGTCGCTGACGTCGAACCTGGCGACAAATTAGAAGAAACAATCTTTATTGAGAATGACGCAGAAGACAACACTTCAACTCAACAAGATATCCAGAACTATTCTGGTCAACTTCCGGATCCGGATCACTCAAGTTTCGATGCAGAGGAAAACAATTTTGCGACTACAATGGAAGTGAATAAAATGGAGGATGGAAGAGGGTAGGTGAAAAACTAAAACCCAAATAGGTAGTAGCTTTGCCTACATGAGTAATCTAAAATAATGAACAAAGTTTATATTTATTCCGCCTAATTTAAGAAATAATTTGACAATTGCAGTCTGGAATTCGATGAAACGGTCGAAGCAATTGGTGAAGGAGGGATTGCCGTTGCGGACGTCATAAACATCGACGCCCAAACATTGGCAGCGAACGAGATTAAGGCACATGATGTACATCAGAAAGGTGAAACAAAGGCGGCAGACGTGAAGACCGATGACACTTTGCTGGACACCAGACGCAGGTTATTTCAATAATTTTATCAATGATCATACAAATTATGAATATCAGCGTATGCTCGTCCGTGTTCAAGTACGTGGTGCTGCTTCCATTGCTTCTCGCACTCGTTGTTTTTCCATGTGTTGTGAGCTTATTCGAGGGCAAGCCGACTTTCGGGATTGGACTTCTGCATTTGCAGCAAGTTACCGAATGAAGACTGCGTCTCTGGTTGAATGAGCTTTCGATTTTACGGACTTGCATCTTTCATCCTCTCTACCTTACAAACAGAATGTGTATCAAATCCATATATATCGACCACTTTTCTCCAACAAAACTCCAACCGATTTCCTACTTTTGCATTTGCCATATATCAATCTAACGAGCATGCTTTTGTATAAATCCATCAAACAATTAATTTTTTGTCGATTACTCGATACTCGACTCCGAATTCCTTATGTTATAATTTATAAGCTAAAGTGGCTGCGCTCCTTCCTGCGCTATTTGTTTTTGTGCCAATTTCTTTTCTTTTATTCCTAGAGTGGGTATTTACTTGCGCATGTTTAATTTCGCGCAGTGCCATCATGCCAATCATGTGTGTGCGTGCGGTAGGGGTCGGTTTGGCGCGGCCGTTTTGGCGCCGGCCGTTTTGGCGCCGCCAGTTTGGCGCCAGGCATAAAGGGGGTCGCTTTGGCGCCAGAAATTTTCAAACTATTTTTAATCAATTTTTCACATTTCAAATCGACAAATTATAGCTCATTAGACGCGTCTTTGCGAGCTGAGTAACATAAAAATCCAGGACTTTAATCGATCATTTTATTTGTCAATTATCAACAATTACAAAATAATTTCTTTATTTTTAGCGATCAAATATGGAAATCGGCAATCCCAAAGAATAGGGGTCCCGACCAAAAAATTCAACTTTCCATGTGAAGATTGGTATATAGGGGTAAAATCATGCGCTGCTCACGAATCTGTGGTCTGTTTGTCGATCCGATTAATCTGGACAAAGTTATGACATGTCAAAGTTGGCAGAAACCACAGGGGGGACCCTTTGGGATTTCGGGACAAAAATTTCAAATCGACAAATTATAGCTCATTCGACGCGTCTCGACGAGCTGAGTCGAATGGTACCAGCATTAGGCCGTTCTGAGCATTTTGGGCCAAGTTATGATTTTTTAAAGTTGTCCCCCACCGATCTCCAACCAAAGTTTGACATGCCATAACTTTGTCCAGATTGGTCGGATCGGCAAGATTTTGGTACCATTCGACTCAGCTCGTTGAGACGTGTCGAATGAGCTATAATTTGTCGATTTGAAATGTGAAAAATTGATTAAAAATAGTTTGAAAATTTCTGGCGCCAAAACGACCCCCTTTATGCCTGGCGCCAAATTGGCGGCGCCAAAACGGCCGGCGCCAAACCGGCCCGATCCGGTGTGCGTGCACCTATGCAGTAACTAAAAACGAAGTGCGTTTTTGAACAAAAACAGAATGCCAAAAAGCAGTTTTCAATTCCTTGTTCGTTTCTTTTTTTTTGAAAACGCATCTAATGCAAAAACCGAAACCCAAAAAGTAATTCCAAGTACTGCATAGTACATGCACACACTTTAAACACTAACTAAAGTTAATTATCTTTATAGGTAAAATGTTCTAACTTTATTTATTTAGAAAATCAGTTTAGATGGAACTTAATATTGATTGTGTTAATGATATAATTGACGAATTTAATCCGACATCTTGTGACCAATTGCGACAGCTTGTCGCGCAGCGGCACCAAATATTTATTTCTACTTTTACGATAGTTAAATTTGTATCAAAAAATCAGTTAGCTTTGCACAAAAAATTCATTCCAACGGCTGATTTAAAGGCCACGATTGCGGAGTTAATTCCACGTTGTGGTATCGCTTATGGCCGAAAAACGATGAAAGGGACTCTGCAGGTATTGCTAGTGTGTCGCCAAATGTATATAAACATAAAAGCATGAATTTTTAATTCACTAAATTCTGGGAAAATTGGCAAACCCACTAGTAATATTAATATCATTGCAGAGCATTGGAATATGTGCTTCACAGAGAAGAATTGGAAAATGTTTAAAGGAATTAAATCCCGAACACCATGCTCGCAGAGCAGTAAACACTCATAGACAGCTAAATCCTAAACGCTATTATGCTCCGTTCTTCGGTTATAATTTGCACATGGATCAAAATGAAAAGTTAAAAGATTATGGTTGTGTTGTAATATTGGCCGTAGATGGACACAGCAACTACATTGTCGCCGGTCGGAAAAACCTAATGAATGTTGTTTTTATGAATTAAAATTCTAAGAACAATTTTTAGGTATTTTGGATATGGGAAATTTGTCAAATGCGTTTACCGTCTCTTTTTTATTGAGTTTTTTGAGACAGAACAGAATAACTTTTATGTTGAAGCAGGCGATTTGAATAGTCAGACAGTTCAAGCCTTATTCGGCTTCGATGATGCAAATTTTGCTATAATGGACTCTCAACGGAGAGTCATTCGTAGGGTCGGCGATTTTTTCGATTTGCGTTCTGAAAAATCGCCATATCAAATTATCAAAGCGAGTTCATCATCTCAATCTTCTCGAAGGTTAAAATATTTTAGCATACAATTCATTTTTTTCTGTCAGAATTTTTATAATGTTGATAACAATAGATTTATGAACATAATTGAGTTTAGTTCTGTTCCACTTGCTCCACTTTCGGTTCCTATTCAAGTTTCAAACAGTTTAGTGCTTCGCGTAGGCAATTCTAACTTTTCTGTAGTGCATCGCCGAGGACCAACTGTTCCTTTTGGGGGAGGCGGAATCAAAACTAAGGCGCCAGTGGTTGAAAAAAAGATGTTTCAGTTCAGGCAGGCTGAATCGGTGCAAAATTCCCTAAAATCGTTCATCCCTCTCACCCCTGCGGGGTTGCGGAGTCATATCATCTATAAAATTATGGACTGCAGTAAATTGAGTATTTGGGCGAACACTCCTATAAAGATTGATCGCGGACTCTGTGCTAGGCAAAGTTCCATCCTCGATTAGGAAATTTCCCTTGTTCTGCAATGCTTTGGATGGCGCACCAAATTTCGGAATTGGATGGTTATTCCAGGAAGCGATAAAAAGAGAGTTGTGAAGTTACAAGATATCTCAATAAAATAAAAAATTCGCATTCACTGTCGAATTCACCTACTATCGAAATCACCTGGAACCCTAAGTTCTAACCTCTAAATTATAATATTGATTTGATAATTGTAAATTGGAATTTGGAAATGTTAATTCGTTAATTGTTATGGCGAAACAGCGAAAGGCAGATTTAATTTTGAAAATAGAAAATTGCTTTTTGGCACTCTGTTTTTGTTCAAAAACGCACTTCGTTTTTAGTTACTGCGAGGGTACACGCACACAACCAATTTATTAATTGGGATTGAACAATACCTAAAATCGGAGCAAGAAACCTATGTAGAAGGGCGGATCGGGCCGTCTTGGCGCCGGGTTTTTTGGCGCTGCCATTTTGGCGCCAGGCATAAAGGGGGTCGTTTTGGCACCAGAAATTTTCAAACTATTTTTAATACATCATAATTCATAAATCATAATGGACAACTCTATATTTATGACAGAGATGATAGCACCGGTACTAAAAAATTTTGGCGGTGCGAGTTCAAAAACAAGAGATAAAACACTATTTTTAGTAAGGAATATTAGGCGTAGATACCTATAAGCTTAAGCTTATAAAAAATAAAATTACTTGGCTAAAGATTAGACTAGGACAGGCTTAAACGGGGGAGGCGTAGTAATGGATTACTAGTATATTGCATACGTAGACGTTTCGCAAACTCGCCTCTCGCTCCAGGGGTAACGTAAATAAAAATAATGTGAAAATTTTTGACGCCAAACCGACCCCCTTTATGCCTGGCGCCAAGCTGGCGGCGCCAAAACGGCCGGTGCCAAAAAACCCGACGCCAAAGTGGCCGTGCCAAGACGGCCGCGCTAAGCCGACCCATACCGTGTAGAAGGGTGAGGTGAAGGTGAAGTGACTATAAGTATTGCTTTACCTCTTTGCAAAGGTCGTGGGCTGGGGATCCTTGGAAGGGTAACTTCTGAAAAGCTCAATTTTTGTTATGGCCAAAAGTCTGAAAAAACGTCATTTTAGAAGTTTTTGACCATAGCTTCGCCAAAAATGGATCAAACGAAAAGCGTTTTTTGGGTTATTTGTTGCTAAATCAAAGATACATCTGATGAGATAATAGCAAGTGGCTATCTCCGTTCCTTCCGGATTTATAAATTATAACTCTCGTCGCCGGGATGGGTGTGTGCGCTAGGGAATGCTCATCTGATTGACATTTAGCATAAAGGTAATAAATATTTACATCGACCGACAGACACAATCACCAATCCAATGGCCGAACGTCAAACCCAGTACAAATATTCGGGCAAAGACAGTGAGGCAATGCGCAAGAATCGTGTTGACCAAGTGGTATCAATCCGGAAAGAAAAACGCGATGATATTATGTCGAAGCGACGAAATATCACCAGCGATGAGTGGGGGCAACAATAATTGTTTGTACCACAAAACAAATTTTAAGAGCGGCTGAGGATCCTTCGACGAGTGGTGACAATGCCGCTACCTTAATGTTTGACCGGGAGAACCTACAGGTACTCCATATTTTGCAAACAAATAGCCCGGATGGTTCCAGGAAATCGTTAGCCATGCACAGAGTGCCGACCCAGAAGTCCAAATGGCAGCAGTCACACAGGCACGGAAATTGCTCTCATCGGACCGCAATCCGCCGATAGATGACCTCATCTCAAACGGCATTTTGCCAGTTCTCGTCAATTGTCTTGACTCGACAAAGTAAATACCTAATCTACAACAAAAGTTTTGTATTCTTAATATTTAAAAATAGGCATTTAAGCGTTTTACATTTAGCTCCAGTCTTCAATTCGAAGCTGCTTGGGCCTTAACCAACATTGCCAGTGGGACTTCGGCTCAAACTCATGCTGTTGTCCAAGCGGGAGCAGTTCCTCACTTTCTCAAGCTGCTTGAGTCGCCCAATTTGAATGTGTGTGAGCAGGCGGTTTGGGCACTTGGAAACATCATTGGTAAAAGTCGAATCGAATTGCATTTAATCATGTGCTTGAACAATTTCGCAGGTGATGGACCGCATCTCCGCGACTACTGCATTGAGCTCGGCATCATGGGACCTCTGCTCAAGCTCGTCGCCCCAAACATTCCACTGAACTTTCTGCGCAACGTTACCTGGGTGGGTCATTGTCATCGAATGTGAAAATATTTTCGTGCGTTCTTCTAAGGTGATGGTCAACCTGTGTCGGAACAAAGATCCGCCACCCAGTCGCCAAATTGTGCAGATGCTACTTCCGGCACTGGCGGTGCTCATCCACCATCAAGACACGAGTATTCTCGTTGACACTGTCTGGGCACTTTCCTATCTTACCGATGGTGGTAACGACCAAATACAGCTTGTCATTGAATCGGGGGTGAACTATTTATTTATTATCAGTTATTTTGTATCTGTTGAGCGCAGGTTGTTCCCTATCTCGTTCCCATGCTTGGCCATTCTGAGTTGAAGGTGCAGACGGCGTCACTTCGCGCCGTTGGCAACATCGTGACAGGCACCGATGAGCAGACCCAGCTGGTGCTCGACTCGGGCGCACTCCGAATGATGCCCGCCCTGCTGTCCCATCAAAAGGAGAAAATTAACAAGGAGGCCGTCTGGTTCTTGTCCAACATCACCGCCGGCAACGAAAGCCAAGTGCAGTTGGTGGTGGATGCGGGACTTATCCCGATGATCATCCATCTGTTGGACAAGGGCGACTACCAAACGAAGAAGGAGTCGGCCTGGGCCGTTTCAAATGTCACGATCAGTGGACGTGCTGAACACGTTCAATTCATGGTCTTAGCATTCTTTTTAGACCTCAATTAAATGTGTGGTTTAGGTGGATAACGGCGTGATTACCCCCTTTTGCAATTTGCTTGCTGTCAAGGATACGCAAATTATCCAAGTTGTTCTGGACGGACTCAACAACATTCTCAAGAAATCCGGGCCCCGCGCCGATCAAGTGTGCCAGAAGATCGAGGAGTGCGGTGGTCAGCATGGGTCAATGCTTTGCGAATTTCCATCGGGGATTTTAGGTCTGGACAAGATTGAACATCTGCAGAACCACGAGAACGAGGAAATCTACAAAATGGTGGACCTTAAACTTCCCAGTATTATGTGTGTCTAATGAAACACAACAAATTTAGGCCTACGAGATCATCGACAATTTCTTCTCCTCTGAAGAGGACGACGAACTGGTGGCGGCCGGAAAGGCTACCGAACAGACGCAGAACGCACAGCCACAACAGCCGATTTTCCAGTCGACTCAGCAGAATGTGCCCAATGAGGGATTTTCTTTCCAATGAGCGAAAGAGTAAGGGAAATTTTCTTCGGACACCTTATCAATTCTCACTCATATTTTATTTATCTTCTATCTCAAACGAAAATTGAACCCACTTTGAATTTTTGTTGACACAACTTGATTAAATTGAGATGTGGAGATTTGCCTAATTTTTTCTATGCTACAGATATCGCTTTATTTCAGATAACAAAACAATAATATAACGGACATTTTGGTTAAGCCATCAATTTGAGCCGGACGGGGAAAATGCGGTAACCCGCTCAAGACTTTCAAGGCATTCCTTTAGCCAAAGCGGTTGTTTTCCATCTCTTCGGCGCTCTCCCCCTCTCGTTTGATTCTTCTTCTGCCGTTTTCTCCCAGCAATCCTCTTCCTCGACTCTTCTGGTGGACCCTGCTGGCACGAAATGATCACTTCATTGATGTCTTCCACACCCTCGAAATTCAATTTTACAATAGAGAAATTAATCGGGCTGACTTTGGACGAGTAGACGGAGTTGTACACTGTCTGGAGTCTGGCCTTCATTTTCTCGGCCACCGACTCATCTCTGGTGACCAGATTAAGTGCGAGTACGCCTAAAACCCAATCTATGGACGAAGCGAGTTTCGACGGGTACCCTTGGAAGAAAGGCATTTTCGCATCAGCTGCATTGTGCTGGTGGTGACAAATTCTGACGGCGGACAGTAGAGACCCTCTTCATTCACCGGACCGGACAGATCCACAAATATCACGTCGAATTTGAGTGAGTCCACGACTAAACAACAGTCAAATTTTGTTTATCAGGTGAATGAGTATTTTCGCTCACGATCCAGATTCGCTACTTCTTCTAGGAATTGCATTGCATCGCAGATGACCACTTCCATTCGTGGAGATTGCTCCGGAAATTCGAAATGCCTTGAGGCTAGTTCATACACGGCTCTGTCCAACTCAACGCCCACGACCGAGGACTGAAAACATCGGTTTGGTCCACCGTTTTCAAGCAAGTCACCAACCTTTGGAAAATTGTCATGCAGGAACTTGGCGAGTATTCCTCCGCCCAGCCCGAGTACTGCAAAACGCAACTCAGCCTCCATCGCTCCAACGATTCCCAATGGCGACGTTGCGCCCTCCGCAAAGAGGAACTCCATCGCCAAAAGCATGTCTTTGTGGTGTTGGCACGAGAGATTGGACCAATCCAGCTCCCAATGGCCCTGTTTGTCTTCTGGAATAGTTTTGAGTAATTGGCGACGCAAATTTGGCTCACTTCTCAGCTCCACTTCGGACTGGACCAGGTTGGAGCTGTCGAGGAAGACCAGGCGCCGGAACATCGCCTCCTGGATGCGGACGTGCTCCACCGTCCAGTTCCCGCTGATCGTCGAACAGCCACTTTCCACGCTTTCCGTCACATCCGTGGTCCCCAGGGAGAGGTAGTTGATCTGAGGGCGTACGACTAAACCGGAACCAGTTCCGAATTACCTTGCGCACGGAACACGTGTTGGGCATAAAGTCCAGAATGAACGGGTTCAGTTCCCGCTGAATTTCGTCCAGCGACCCGTATTCCTGAGTGCGCGACAGCCGCACCACCACCAGTCGGTGCAGATTGCAATTTCTCCTCAAAATCTGGTGCCCCTTCGGCGTTGCGAACAGCCAATCATGCTCTCTGAATGTTCGGACCACAGATTGCGTTTCACAGATGAGCTACCTTCCGAACGGAATAATGAAGGCGCCGTAGCTCAGCAGGGTCTTCAGCGAGGCGTCATTCACCACTGTCAGTTGGTATCGCTCAACACCGTCCATGGCGTAGACCTTGATCGACGCCTCCTCCACGGCGCCTCTAAAATTACAAAGTATTCTAAAATCAAAATTAAAATTAATTCCCCACCTGGATATATAGTGGCGGAACCAGTTCATTTGTTGGGCACCGCTGATTCTATCCATCAACTTTTCGAACGTGTCGACATTTTCGGTGGGCGTTTCGAATGAATTTACGTACTCGAATGGCTAAAGAGGAGTTGCTGCATTTATTTGACAAGGAATAAGACTTTTCACCCTTCGCTTTGGCAACTCCATTTTGAACTTCGTCACGATAATTCCGAAAACGGGCATCGTAAAATCCATGTCCGTCAAATCGCATCTTTGCACTCGCACCATGAATCGACTGGAGCCAAAGTAGCTGATCACACGCCTGACAATGTGCTCTTGTGCGAGAGTGATCTGAAAGCAATATTACAACGGGGGATATCAACTTTATCGACCCACAATGATATATCGCCCGAATGGAGCCAAACAGCGGTCAATCTCCCCGAACATAGAGTCGACCAACTCCAGATCCTGACTCGAACATTCGGGCGGCAGAAGTGCGTCCAGAGTGCCTTTGTCAATCACCACATTTCTGGAGCAATCCGGCAATGAAATCTTAAGATGAAATGAGTCACTCGTATGTTCGGCAGATTTATATTTTATCCGTCAATATTTATTATTAATAGGTATGTTATAATCGCTGAAAACTCTCACATTCACCGCTGAACACTGCTCGAATTTGAGAAAGGGACGTTTCTTTGAGTGCTGGTTCTGTTGTTTGACAATGACCTTAAAAGGAATGATGGTGACCTGGATTTTCGAGCTTATCCACCTGTGCATCCGTATCGATGCTGTGAACATTTCGGAAGCCGTTGTCATAGAGCTGCGGAATAATTTTGCAAAAATAGTTTCTTTAACTGTTAAACCTCTTCTGCCAGTGTTGAATTTCCGCAGCCGATTTGTAGAATTGCGTCAACCGGTTTTATGTACCTCTCTACAACTGACCTAAGTTTTGAATAGCTTCCATACCTATAAAACTAAATTTCGGATAAATTTATGATGCAAAATGACCATTCAAATGAAGTGTCGCATTTCTCGAAGAATCGTTTCCAATATGAGGGATCGGTAAATTCCTTTTCTGTTTGTGGTAACAAATCCATAGAGAATATTGATATTTTAGATAATCGATCTTCCCGAAAATATTAAATAGGTATTTAGTATTTAATTAACAAGAAACGATGAAACGAAGTAAAGGATAAAATGTCGTTTAAGACATAATGATGACAAAGTATCCATCGTGCAGGGTCCAAATTCCAAATTCCAAATAGGATTTTCGGGAATATGACAAACTATCTACAGACAAATTATCTACCAACCCAAAAAAGACAAACACACTCAACTTTGTCAGAAATGGTCAGAATTTGTTGATTTGGGTGGTGTAGATAGTTTGTCCTTTTTGCGTTGGTAGATAGTTTGTCCGTAGATAATTTGTCGGTAGATAGTTTGTCCTCTACCCGGATTTTCGATCTGATGTTCAGCTATCAGGAAAAAGCTTTTAGATCAAAGCATATTCAGAGGCGAGTGGATTAATTCCCTTCCAAAAGTGGTTGAATACACAATGCGCGGAATCCGCCGCTGAAAAATTCGCGCAACACACATTACAAAGGCCAGGCCAGGGGAAAGAAAAATAACCGATTTCTTAACAACGAAGGCGCACTATCAGCTCCATGGCAAAATTCAAAGCGGAAAATTGTTCGTTTATTCAGCAACATCACTCATCCGTATCATTCAATTGTAACGGTTCCTCTCTCTCCCTCTCTTCATTCGTTTCCATACCCTCCAGCCTTCCGTCCACCGTATTGGTTCTGCCTCCCATATCCGTGACGCTGCTGTTTGCGTCCATGCCCGCCGCTCTCGTTGCTCCCGTAGTTCTGCTGTTGTCGCTCCCCCTGTCCATATCGCTCCCCGCCGTATTCGTCACTGTCCTCTTCCGAGTATGATCCTTGACCGTAGTAGCCACCCTCATTCCGTCGGCCACCGTAGTTCTTCTGAGCGTTGTCGTAACTCTGTGCGTAGCTCTGAAATAAATTGAAAATTGAAAATTGCATGATACTACAAAGACTAACCACCTTTGGTGCACAGCACACACACCGCGGATTCTGAAAATAATCTCCATTGAGGTCGTTCACTCTCCCTTTGCCTTTTGGTCTTACATTTGGCTTCTGCGGGTACGTGTGCTTGTAGCCGCTGCTCTGACCCCCGTAGCTTTGTTGTCCTGCCTCAGTTCCGTAACTCTTCTGCTCCGATCCGTAGCCGTTGCCCTTTCCATACTCCTCCTTCTTCGCGCTGGTGTACTCAGTGTTTGGCTGGACGGCAGGCGGATAGGCAGCTTCTCGCTTCGGGCGATACTGGACCATAAACGTGACGGGTTAACGGAATAATTCTTTGGCTTGAATCAACCTGCTGGCCATTCCCGTAGCCGCTGTTCCCGTTGGGCTGACGAACCTCGTCGTAGTCGACGATAAAGCCAACAATGGACTCCTTAGAGATGCTGCGCTCTTTTCGTGCTAAAGAGCAAAGGCTGTGACTTGTGAGGCATCCAATCCAATACATGTCCACCCACCGGCCATCTGGCAGCACTTTCGGCAATCTTCATCGCTGTTCACTGCGATCGCGGAGCAGCGGAGGCTGAAAATGTGGGTTCATCTAAAGCCATGCAAACCATGCTCCTCACCGGTGTGCCTTCGCCACGGAATAGGTGCTCTTTGATGGCGCCTTGGCGTAACCACCATATCCTCCCTTTCCGTATGTCCTTCCCCCGCCGTACTCGCCGCCCCTCTCCTCCTCCTCTAAGCCGTATCCTGCGCCCCTCTTCGAACGCTCTGCCGACGGAGCCGTTGCAGCTCTTCCTCCCGCATAGCCGCCTTTGCTGGAACCGTACTCTTCTGGAGTTAGCAAAACACTTGCTTTTTGGTCATCCTGTCAGTGCTCACCATTCTTGCCGTAGCTGCCTCTCGAGTAGCGCTTCTCGTTGTTTGTCACCCTAAAACAAAGGATAAAAAAGATCAGAATTGTGGTCATTTAAATTCCGAACTGACACGAGAATTGAGGCGTCCATGTCGCAGATGTAATCTGGAATCGGTTTGAAATACTCCCTCAAAAATAGTCCAACTCTTACCGTCGACGAGTCGTGCACTCGCTCCGTACGCGTACTCATACTCGCCCGACTGTTCAGCAGAGTAGTCTCCCCCGCCTCCGTAGTAACGTCCGGGGGCCGTCCCATTTTTCACGGGAGGGCTTTCGCCAACTGGAGCTTGGGCAGGGGGAGGCTGGAAAGGGGATGGAAGGGGGTTTTGAACGTTCATCTGCTCCTTTTACCTGATTCGGTTCCGATTGGGCAGATTCAGTTGGGATGAGGCAGACCAGTGCCAGAATGCAAAGGAACAGTGGCGAGAAAAGAATATTCGAATGCATTTGGCTGATTTTGGGACGCTAAAAATGAGATTGAAAAAGAGCAAGCAAACTGCCTTGGAATGGAAGCGATATTGGGAATGCGACTACTATGAATGAGTGAACAAAGGGAGAGTGCCACAGAGCGGTGGGGCTATATGGGCGGAGAGAAGAACGCCAAAAGGGGAAAGGGCGCAGAACAAAGTTCCGCCGCCGATGGATGGATGGACCCCATTTGTGAGAAGCTTGGTAGCGCAATATTGGTTCCCGTCGCGATCACTTTACAGTGTACTACATTCAGCCTCTTCTTTCCCAGACGATCATTCCTGGCGGAAGAGAGTCCCGAGAATGGGAAACCGGGGAATAAGGCGTCCGTATTATAGTCCCTTTCCCAGCAGCCAGCACCGCTTACATCGGGAATGGTCCTCGGGGGCGGAATACCAACACTTTTGCTCCCATAACTTTATCCGTCCTCATCACTCTTTCTTCCAAAGGGATCCTTGTGCAATATCACATTGTTCCCTGTTCCCTCCGACTTTTCTCAATTTATCTTTCTTGCTTTGAAATGAATAGGTATCCCTTTTCGGTCATTGTTTGTCCCAACATCCAATGGCAATGCCTTCCTCCGTCCACCTCCCCATTCTGCTTGTGTGCCTCTTCATCGCGTTCGGAGCGGCGTCGAACACAACGACGACAAGCCCTCCTTCCAGAAGTACAACAACTGCCACACAGAGCGGCCCTTCGGCATCGGGGCAGCAGCAGCAACAGGGAGAGGCAGGCGGAGAGCAGGTGAATGCAGAATGGAGCATCAAACGAAAATGGAGTCAACAATTTGTCATTTTGCAGAGACAGGAGATCGGCTATGCGGAACAGCGCCAGCAGGACGGTGGCTACTCAGCAGAGGGGAACGAAGAGAGTGGAAGCTACGAGCAGAGGGACCGGAGCGGAGAAGGGTAGGAGGCAATGGGCAAAACGGGAATATTGAAACGGAATTGGACTCAGTTACGCGCAGAGCGGGGAACGCGGAGACGGCTATGGAGGAGGGGAGGAGGAGCAGAGAGAAGAGGAGGAACGGCACTACGGGGGAGAGGGGAACCGGTACGAGGAAGGTCAGAAGAGACGGGGACGAGAGGAGTATGGGCCAGAGGAAGAGCCTCGCGAGGGCGACTACGAAGGCGGCAAGAGCTATGGCGAGGGAAAGAAGGAGTATGGCGGAAAGGCGAACGAGGAGAAGGGGTATGGGGAGAAGAAGGAGGAGTACGGCAAGGGGGAGAAGAAGAACAGCTACCAAAAGGAGGAGTATGGAGGCGGAAAGGCGGAATATGGGAGGAAGAAGGAAGAGAGCTACGGCAACGGTGGTTCGAACGAACACGGCGGAAAGGTCTCCTACGGCAGCAACAAGAAAATGGCCTATCCCTCTGGGGGCAGCGGATATGGCAAAAAGAGTGGGGGGTACGGGCAGAAGAGGAACAGGGCAGAAGCAGAGTACGGAGGATACGGGCAGCGGCAGGAAGCAGACAGATACGAGCAGCAGCAGCAAGGGTACGGGTCGAGGGAAGGGCAGCGGAGCTACGGCCGCCGGGAGGAGGGAGACTACCGCCCAGAACAGCAGCACAGCGGCTACGGCTACAACAGTCCCTACGTGATCAACACGCACAGGAAGCATGCCCACGACAGTGAGTCCTTCTTGCCCCAACTGTGCAGCAATCAGCGCTCCCTTAAGCCCACTACTGCTCTGTGCACGGCTCGTTCGCCCTCGCACTGGCCAGCGAGTACAGCGGCGGAGAGAGTGGATACGGTAGCCAAAACATACTATTCTGCCCCCCCCCCCAAACAGACGGAATTTGCAGGCAAAAACGAAGGCTATGGGGGCGGAGGTGGTTACGGAGGGGGAAAAGGTCAGCACCAAATCCCTCAAACTGCGATGTTTCTTTGGTGCAGGTTACGGCAGCGGATATTACAAGCCGCGTTTCCACACTCGCCAGTTCTGCCGCTACACGGCCGTGTCCAGCATCAAGTCGTGCCAGTTCTGCTGCAAAGTGGTTGCGCGCAGCGCCAACACCAGTCCGGTAAAGGATTTTGTAGAATGGCGAAAGAGGTGCTTCTTCTTCAGGACGACATTGTGGCCGCCATCTTCGCCTTCGATCCCAATCATCCGTCCGCTAACGGGGCTGGCGTCCACGGAGCGGAGTACGGCGGTGCATACGGGGGACAGGTCAGGGAATGAACTGTCTGCATGCACCCATCCGGCCAATTTCAGACCCCAGTGTCCCATCAGTGCGTCTGCTGTGCCCCGAAGAGCAAGTACTGAGTGAGCAGCAGGGGCGAGAAAACGGGATGAGAAAGGCGATCCAAAAGTGATAGCCGCCACTTCCTGCTGTTTTGCGTATTTCACCGTCGAAATACCATTTAAAGTGGCCACAAAAGAAAAACCCCTTTTACCAAGTGTGTTGTGTTGGTTATCATTTATCAAGTTATATCTCCTCCGTCCTCACTTTTTGATGGTATTTGAAGGACCAAACTTGCGGGGCAGTGAACGAGTCCGGTTCGGCTGGAAATAGACCTTTTCAGCTGTCAGCCCAGTCCCCAATTTGCCTGTCTCTTTCTCGTCTGGCCGTTGCTCACTTCGGCCGATTGCAGTGGCGTTTTGCGCGGCATTCGTCCGGGCAGCAAATAGATTTTCACGGATCCAGCGCTAAAACACGAAAAACGGGATGAGAGAATCCATTTTGCGGACCACCTGTGGTTCTCCTTGTGCTCTTCCCCGTTTTCTGTCATTTCTGCGCGTCTCAACCTGGTTGAGCGCACTCCATAGCGGCGCAGGGCGGAATCGCAGTGCGCGAACAGTAGGATGAGCGAAGGGCACAACTCGTTGGACTCGCTCGGGAACTTCCGCCTGGCGATGTGGAACAGGAGCTGAACGGACAGAGAACAAACGGAGATGGGCAGGGAAATGAGTTGGTTGCTGCCTGCAAAAAGCCGTGGAACGGGAGTGCGGGAGCCCCCGAGGCGACAGTCTTTCCGCCGTCCTCAGAGAAATATGCGTCAATTTCGGCGAATTGGGCATCGAGGGAATTCAGCGGAAGCACGTCCACCAATTGGCACTTTTTCAGGAATGCCTTGATGGCGGGCAGCGAGATGAGCAGTGTCTGTTTGATGGGCACGAACTGCAGGTACAGGTACACGGCCCTGTCCAGCACCAGCAGATGGCGACTCACCTGCCCGTACCGCGCGGGAAAGATCTGCCAAACTGAGTGGGTGAGCATGTCCATTTTCCCCTCGCCCACTTCCGACAAGTGCGGTCTGTTCGCCCTCCTCAGCAGCCCCAGATCGTCCTCGCCTCCCTTGGATGCTCGGGCGAAGAGCGAACTGGCTGCGGCCGAGTCTAGCGACTGCACCTCCCACTTGCGGGACGGCGGATTCTCGCCGTTGTTCGGTTTCGCGTTGATCTTTGTGGCAGTGGGGTAGTGCTGCTGGAGCTGGTCGAGCACCAGCAGAATGCAGTCTCTGACCAGCGGCACTTTGATCGTCTGCCGCACATTCTTTTTGCTGCTTCACTTGTTTTGGGCCCACCTCGTCCACGATGGAGCGGACCAATGGCGCAGGAGGGGCACTGCTGCTGTTGTTGTGGTCGCTCTCCATCCCAGCATCTTTGCTGCCGCACTCTTCCTTCTCTGCCAGACTGTGGTCCACGCTCAGTGACGGTGAGGAGTTCACCTCCAGCAGCACGGGACGACCGTCGCTCGACACCAGAATGTCGAAGCCCATTATCTGTTCGAGTTTGGCAAGTGACCTTTCTTTCCTCCCGATTTCGACCTGAAAACACTGGGGCGCTGTGCCGCCCTTCAATTCGCCAAAGTGGTGTTCGTAGTTGAGCATTCTTGAATTTGGGCATCAGACCAATTGCGAGCTGAATCCTCACATTTCCGGCACCATGGCGAGTACCGTCTTCGCAACGATCAGTTTGATTTCCTTCCACAGTCGACGAGTGCGCACTCCCTTGTGCTCCATTTGGTGGAACACCGTGGACAGCCTCAAAACGGTTTATTCTGATTTCCAGGGAAAAGTATTTAAATTAACAGTCGCTTGCTGCCTTTGAGCTGTTCCCTCAGAGATCTGCTGTGCACATAGGCATTGTTGGCCTTGTTCAGAGAGTAGTTCGTCAGATGGGCGTACAGGTTGTCGAAGTTCTCAGCACTTGGGCGCACGTACTTCTCCGTGCAGAAGCGAGCCATTCCTTCAGCAAACAACTGGGAGCTGTGCTTCAACCCTTGAAGTCTTGCCTTCCCTGGCCACGTAAATGGACAGCGGATTGATGGACTTTATCACGGCGTAGACGCGCAAATCGAATTTGAGCTGGTCCGGAAGCAGGTAGGGGTCGTCCATGTACTCCTGGACGAGCTGCCGGGCGCCGACCTCCTTCAGCTGGGCGGGCGAGTGAATCAAGTAGATGCCCGTCCCTTGTGCGCCTGCAGGTGGGCCAATGCTTGTGCTGTGACGTCTGTTGTTGTGCCTCACCATCATCCGGTTTCACAATGAAACAGGGCTGTTGTCCCTCACTTTGCGTCTCCCTCTCCGCACAAAATGCCTCGAAATCGGACAACTGGACGGGCAGAATCCAACTGCGCGGGTAGAAGTCGTACTCGGCTGGGAACAACTCGCGCATTGAGCGAATGGCCTGCGTCAACGACACTTTCTTGGCCAGTTCGGTCATCCCTAAAAGGTGGCATTGTAATATTTTATGTCTTTTAAGGGGACGGTTCTTGCCTGGAAATTTGTTGACGCGACCTCCGCCCCTCACCACGCTCTTCATGTCGGCGTAAACGACGCTGTGCCAGTAGATGTCGCAGGGCCTCCCCGGTTCCTCCAATTCGCGAATGCCCAATTTGTGTGCACAATAGGACACCACCGGTGCATTGCTGTGCGAAACAAAAGTTTATACCCTAAGTAATATGCACCTTTTTGCGCGGGAAGTGTCGATGCTGAACCGGGACAGGCTCTGAGCTCGCGAGCTGGGCGTGCGGTTCTGGGGCGGGGGCGAAGCCATTCCCGGGGACAGGCGCTCCGTCCCAACTCTGAAAAGCGCATACACCTCGACGACTTCTGCCCATTTGGGGTTTTACTCTGCGCGTGCAGAGCTGTCGTGTCTTGTACAGAATAATTGGCAGAGCGCCTCCTTCGCCTTTGTGGCGCTCAATTCCTCTCTGAGGCGAGCCGGGATGGAGGCAATGTTCGCAGAGAAAGAATTGGCGCTGCTGTTCGCATTGTCAGGCGACGATGCGGTGATGGGCGTTGTTTTGGCGGAGTCGTCTAACGAAGGGCCTGTGAATCCATTCAAAAATTATGTGCTCCCAACAACTGCCAATAAACAATCTTTTATTTACGAGCCCATCCGGCTGCCGGTTCCCAACCCCAATTTACACATTATATGTACATAGGTATGCTCTCAATCTAAAAAAGCGAGTGGCTGAGGGAGTGGGAATGAGTCTTTGGCACTAATTTTGCCCACTTATATTTTAGCACCGATTCTCTTGCTTCGCTCCGTTCCAACCTTTACCTTTCGCCTTCTGTTCTCGCGCGTTGCTGATGTCAAAGGGGACGACGGCGTTCTTTTCCTCGGGCAAAAGTGGGGATGCGGAAGAGGAAGGCGGAGAAACGGAGGTGGGGGAAGAAGACACTACGCAGCCCATTCAAGTGGGGCCATTCGAGGAGTAAATTCGGCAATAAATATCATAATTAAAAATCTAAAATATTTACATTTTTCTTTTAGGAATGAGTTCGACTGGCAAAATTGCCGAATAAGTAAATCGCAAATTTCCTTGCCCCACTTTGGACTTTGTCCTTTTAGGGAAAATGCACGTGCATTCGGCGTAAAATGCCCCGGCAGAAGTGCGGAGACCAAATCCATTTTTTGGAAGAAAAGCCTTTTATGAATGGGAGACTCGTTCAGCAGGACGTCCGGCAACAAGTGCCTTAAATTGCGAATGAAATTGCCGCCGCGAAATCCCCTCCCCAATTGATATATTTGTAAAATTGCGGTCTGCGCCAGAAATGGAAGGAAATGCTGCCGACAATGCACCGTTTTGGCGGTTTAATGGCGGCAAGCAGTGGCTGCCCAGAAGTGAGCGGGCGAAAAGGAAAGGGCCCAACCCCTGTTTTTGGGTTGCCCAGGGAAACTCACACCAAAGCCAAGGTCCACTGCTCCTGCTCATCAGTCATCAGTAGCCAGTTAGTTAGGTACCTAATTACAGGAGGATCCTCACTTTTTGGCTTTTAGGCACTGACTGCATCACTAATGCCAATTAAAGTACTAATATATTGTACAATATTTGCTTATTATTCATCTCCAATCTCAATTGCAGATCAGTTTATCATTTTGAATCATTTAAATGAGTAGCTCTTTAAAATGTAAGAAGAATTTCTGGTGTCATCTTTGTTGTCTGATATGTCAATAAAAAAGATTAGTAGTCGGCTCTTAAATGTCAGTGTGGCATTGTTTGTTTCCTCCCCTGCTGGTTCCTATTCTCTGTGGATGACCCGTCTACTCCTCGTTCTGGCTTTCTAGTGCGTCCTCCGCCTCTTCATCCTCGGTCAGGTAGTCAAGTGGGGTGAGCAGTTCCATTTTGCTGGTGTTCCCGTATCGTTCACTGGGTGGTTTTATACTGAAAATATTATAATGGTTCCTACCTCCACACGAGAGATTTGTTGAATGAATCGGATGCAGCCTGATAGCGCCTACCTAGCAACTTCAAGTCCGGTAGTCTGTACTTGCTCGGGGGAATCCGAAAATAGGCGAGTACGGGCACTGTGGTGGTTTGGAGGAGGTTGGAACAAATTTATTTCGAAAAACACACATACTTATTCGTCCGTGCAGATATTTGCAGATTTCGACGGGCATTGCGAAAGCGGGAGAGGTGTAATTCGGACAGTCGATCTTGTCGAAGCAGCGTTGCACAAAATAGAAGGAGCACAAATCGACTACCCAGTACACGTTTTGACTCAAGTGCTCACGTCCACGGTTCATGCAATAGCGCGAATTGCTCAACTGAAAGTGCAAAACCCCGAGTGGAGATGATTATGAGGTATAGAGGCACTCGCCTGATATTGGATCTGGAACAGGGCATTCTCAACTGGCTGCTGTTCGCTCTCTCCCGACTGGACATTTTCGGTGCAGACAAAACGCCAAACACGAATTGCTGCCTGTGGATTGAAGGCACGAAAATTGCTGAGCATGAACTCGTCCAGTTGCGGGAACGGCGACGGTGGAGGCCCACCTCCCAGTTCAGCAGTTTTGCCCGGCAAAGATAAGGAACCCTGTGCCTCTGTTGGGGGAGTGGAAGCGGCATTTTCCAGACGCTTTCTCTCATTTTTCAATCGCGCGCTCAATCCTTGCATATTCGGTAGTGCGTTCAAGTTCAGCACGGGCAGCTGATGGCAATTGAATGGGACAACCAAGGAGTCGAGGAATATTTGCGCGTTTTTGGGCGAAGTTCCGTCTGGACATCGATCGAGATCTGTTTCTAAAAAAGTGTTTCACAGTGTTTACAAAACAAACATTGGTAAAAGGTGCAGTAGTCGGCCAACTTAAGTGAAGTGTTTTTGCCACATTTGCTGGATTGGTAGAGTCGAAAGTTCCTATTCTTGGAATAGACGGTCAAGTCGCAGAGATATCCCTCTTTTCCGCCGTTAAACTTCACCAAACAGCATTTTTCAACCAACAGTTGGCTATGGATTTATTGTTATTATTAATTCCAAATATTATTGTATTTTCAAGACTGACCTGCATATGTACATGACAATTGGCTTGAGCGTGATGTTGTTCGGGAAGAGTAGCTCTTTGGGTTCTTCAGTCGACGGGTCTTCGGTGCCACCACCAACTGGAATGTGGACTAGGAGGTGGGCGCTGAATTTAGTGCTGTTCGAAGAGTCGAGAAATAGGAAATCTCGTCTTGCATCTAATTCCACGGAAAGAAGATGCTGCAGAGACTTGACACAAATTCGGCAAAAGTCGTTCACCATTGCCATTTCATCCACTTCATTGTATTCACGAGGAAATTCCAAATCGAAGTAAAGGCGGCAAGGGAGGCGCTCGACAATCAGTTCATAAAAATGCTTGTGCGCTGGAGGGCAGACCCTGTACCAGAGATAGAAGTCACGCAGTTCTGAAAATATAATTACTTTTGCCGTAGGATATATTCTCAAGTATGACGATGATGACAAATGACAATCACCTGCAGCGATGAACTTGCGGCAACCTAGAAATAAAATGAACATAATAAATAATAATACTATTGTTGCGCTCGAAGTAACCTGCTTTGAACTTTGGATCTTCGAATGCGAAGACTCGCAAGTTTGGCAAATTCTCCTTCATCTTTTGAATCGCGTCTAGCTGCCTCCATTCAATTTCGAATTTCTTGCGCAGTAAATTTACTGGACCAAAGTTCATCTAGAAATAACTTCAATTGAGCGAGATGGTTATAATTCCGTACCAAAAAAGTGAAAAACGTACCAAATTAGTTGAAAAACGTACCAATATAAGGAAATAGAAGGAGGACAACATATATCTGGGTACGTTTTTCAACTAATTTGGTGAATTAATCGTTATAAATACAAAAATACCTAATATTTACGTATACATATGTTTTGAATAAAATTATTTCGCCTTATTTGGCATTATCACTTCAAAATTCCCAATTTGGAAGAATTGCACTTTTGCTTTGAAAATTGATATAAAAATGCAATGGGATTAATTATCTCCCTAATTTGGAGAAAAATCTCCCTAATTTTGAAAAAATAGGGGGGAGACAACAAATTAGGGAG
>VAHH01000731.1:0-21585 GCA_013357305.1 Radopholus similis | reverse complement strand
CTAAAAAAGCCTACTTGGCTACTCTTTGGGCTTAGACGTAGGCTACGCTTAAGCTAAGCTAAGCTTTTAGACCTGTAATACAATATTTGAAAGTTGGCGCGGAATTGACCCCCGCGCGGAATTGGCCGGCGCGGAATTGACCCCAACTCATTGAAACTCGAGTCATAGTAGGGTGAAACTGGATCGGATTTGGATCTGAATACTATGTAAAATAATTTAGTTGATTGGCTATGACGAGGACCGGCAAAGTTTATTAGTCTTTACGGATTATTACTGTTTAAAGTACGAAGAATGCCGGCAGCACTGGAAATTCCGCAAAATTATCAGATGCAAGTTTGATGAAGCCAGAAAAGGGCCTAAATACTGGAATACGATTGTGCCTTGTCGTAAAAATGCATCCATTCTTAACGCTAGAGAATTAATTGGCAAGCAATTGCTATTTGCTAGTGTGCTTGAAAATCAAAATGAGGTAAGTACTTTTTACTTTTTTCAAAAGTAATTTAGAATTAGAAGTTCAATGTTAGAATACGCCTTAACTAATATTTTAATTAAAAACTTGGATTTAGGTAAATCTGTATCTTTATAATTCGTTCAATGGTGAATTATTCGGTCGCATTAATCGGAACGACGAAACTATTCAACACTTCAGTCTTGGAAGCGAGCAATGCATTTTTCAAATTGGCTCTTATTTGAAGCCTTGGACCATATATCAATTTTTCCATCCAAAATTTAACAGAGAAAAGGGCAAAATTAGCAATACCAGGATGTTCGACAATTTTGTCAAGGAGATTCATCCCGCTTCCAAATGTGATTTTGATAATCGGTAAGAAATTAGCGGGATCTATGGGGATCTATGTTATTTGTCCAATTCGGATGCCCGCTCCAAAGTTATTATTCGGATTTCGGAGTCGATTCGAATTCACAATTCATATGTAAATTTTTTGGCAATATCGATTTTGCCTAAAGGCATATTAGATTTTTTCTTTCTCTGACCGGGTTCTTTTCCCTTGCTTTTTGTCTCTTTTACAAAAGAAAGTGTTTAAGTTTTAAACGATTGGGTTCTGGGCCTATGATCTTATTCATTCAGCCTCTCTGAGCAGTTTGTACTTAAACGAATTTGGCTACGAAGCAAAAGATGTAGGTGTCCACCTTCGCAACGAGTGGTAATTTAATATTAATAGAAAGCCAAATAATCATCAGGTCATCACGATTTTTTGAATCTGGAATTAAAATCAAGAATTTGAAAAAATTTACAAAAATTTTAATTTCAGAAATTTTTATTGGAAGTTATCCACGCCAAAAATATTGTATTCGACAGTTCGCACCCATTGTTACTTTATGTGTATGGAGGTTTTGGCTCAACATCTAGAGCTAACTTTGATACAACCTATGTGCACTTCTTAACATTATATCAAGGTGTAATAGCAATTGTGCATTCGAGAGGAGACGGGTAATTTTTCCTTATCAATGCAAATTTCTGGCTTGTGCAGTTTATACAGTATATAGGAAGTTTGGTATCCCCCTTAGAATTCGCTGATTTTCACACTCTTTCACGCGTTTGGAGAAGTCAAAAAATATTTGTATTACAGATTTCTTCATAAATACGCCAAAGGCAGTAAACGAAGGCAGAACACGTACGATGATATTATAACTTCGACGGAATACCTCATCAAACAAAAATATACCAAACCAAAAAGGTCTTAGTCAGAAAACATAAATTTTATTTATGTTATCCAATCCTTGATTTTTATCAAAATAATTTTTTTTAGAATTGCTCTGTATGGCCGATCCAATGGTGGATTAAGTGCGGCTGTATGCGCAACCCAAAGACCAGACTTATATGGCTGCATTATAGCATATTCAGGGCAATATACTTATACAATAAAAATAAACATAAGACTTTTTGCCGCCCAATCTTTTTAGCTTTTTATTTTTACCTTTTCAATTTATTTTGGCGCATAGTAATACATAATAGAAGATAGAACATGTAAAGAAAATATTTGGCGAGCGTACGAAACGTCGCTGGTACGAAACGTCGCCGGTACGAAACGTAATTTTAAAATTGACAAATTATAGCTCATTCGACGCGCCTCGACGAGCTGAATGGAATGGTACCAAAATTAGGCCGATCCGACCAATCTGGACAAAGTTATGACATGTACAGTGGGGGACACAAGAGACATTTCGTACCTATAATAAAACGGCGACGTTTCGTACCGACGACGTTTCGTATACCAGCGAAATATTTGAGCGCAATGTGACTAGTATGTGACACATGAGCAGAATTTGGGCGGCAAAGATTTGGCCATATAAATAAAAATGAAAGGTACTGCGATATTAATATAACATTTATAGCGTGTTCGACCTACTTCGTTTTCATATTTTTGGTTGTGGACATTATTGGAAAAAGGAGTATGGTGATCCAATGAATGAAAGTGATTCAGCACATCTATTAAAGTAATGAATATTTTACCGAAAAAATTACTACCATAAAATAATTAACTATTGCCATTCAAAATTCAGACTCTCTCCAATTCACAATGTACATCGACTATTTGCGGTTAAAAATCCGCCTTCAATATTGTTGTTGAGTGGCAGCAATGATCAGCGTGTTGATCTTATCCATTCCCTCAAATACATTTCGAGACTGCATTGTATGGCAAAGAAAAAGAAGTGAGTCTAATTAGTAATAATTGGTAATTACTAATTACCTAGTAGCCTAAAAAGTAAAAACGGATTTTTATATATATATTTAGTGTGGATACCAACATATTACTTGCAAAAATCTATGCGGATCAAAATCATCACTACATGTTCACAGATTTGAATGTCGACATGCTTTTATTTTTGGAGCATACATTGTCATTGAAAATGTCATAAAAATTAATTAAGGAATATTATTTATGTCGTTATGTCAAATGTTGGGAAATATCGAAATATGTATTTGGTAGAAACAAAAAGGGAATTTGTGAGCTAACCACTACAACGACAAAGGGCCTTTCGGCCTCTTTTACATGCCAATGGGAATTCTTTTTGAAGTTATAATAGAATGTTTTACGAAATTGATTTAATCCATTCGCCATCATCCAAAATAGGAGTTTGCATCCCCATAGCTCCCCAGTTGATCCAATCGAGACGGGAGAGCAAATCTAAAATTTCGATAAATTTGATTTATATCATTATTCATTATTTCTCGACTTGTACCGCTTGTTCCCCAAACGGAATGTGGGCCTAAATGTCCTGAACTGTGCGCACTTTTGGCCGCCCGAATGGTCCGTTGAAGAAAGTGCTGTGGATGCTCCTCCGTAGAAATGAGTTCCTCAAACAATTGTGTACTAGTATATGGTTAAACCATGGGCAATTTTATCCATTCATTACCTCCAACATGGCTATGTAAGCGCACTAAGGGTAAAAATTATTTCTGATTTGTTATAAACAGTACATTTGAATCATACCGCTAAATTTAGGGTGTCAATCTTTGACAACCGCTTTTCGAATGGAAACGTCGGAATCCGTTCTCGCAACGCCTAAAAATCAAAGGATTAATTAGTGCACAGGCCCTCATCTGTTTCACTGCAAATGCGCCATTGATCCCGCCAATTCGCTTCCTTTGCTCTACCGTGTCGTTTTGTTCTTCCGACTTCTCACCCATTTTTGCTGTCTTCAGCTCGAACAATTCTGCCGTTTCATCGCCACATTTTCTTTTTCGCATCGTTTTCCCTTCGGCTTCTTTTGCCGTTGGCATTGGCACATCATAATGGAATTGTGGAGGAGGGAGAGGAAGAGGATGGACTTAGGTAAATATAATAGATTTTTAAGCTATTTGTTAAAAAATATGTATTTTACTCACCATTTTGAACTGTCCAGTCACTTTCGCCACATTGATATTCTAGCTCAATTGTTTGATTCGGCAATTGGGTTTGTGAATCAACAAATGAGCTAATTATGGGTTGTGGATATTGATGGCATGACGAATAATTTTGACAATCCATTTGATAAAGTTAGCGTGTAATTGTGGAATTTCGAATATGTATATGATATTCAGAATTATGTGAAAGTGAGAGCCGAATTATCCAATCCTTGTTACTGCCATTTACATTCCTCTGGCAATCTGGCATGTTTCTCCTCCTCCAAGTTGAGTACCCCATACTCATCGAGTGAGAGCGACAGAGGAAATTAAAACCTGTCCATGTGTGAAATGCTGTACATGCTCGAAATAAAATGTTCAACGCACAAATTTATCCAAATACTTTGCGAAATTCACAAAAATTCTAAAGGAAACTCCATTTTATTACACATTCCAAATGTTTACTCCTTTATTTAACTTCTCGCCTCGATCTTTCCTTCCTATCAGAGCCTAATCCATCCTATCAATCAAACTTTCCAACCATCAGTAAGCAGACAGATTATGAACGTAAGGGTAGATTTCCGAGATACCAACCAAATCCCAGCTACACTCAAATAAAATGTGGTTTTTCATTTAGTGCTGATGTCTTTGTATTCTTAGATATAGATTAATTTAAAATGCAGGCTGACGACTAGTGTCAGCTGGCAGGGCGGTTGGGGAAGAAAAGTCGAGCAATGAAAGCATAGCAGTAAGCAGAGACATGGTATCAAAGAAAAAATGGCCATAGACCATAGAGATGGGTATGTTAGAGCCATATATAGACACTATTTGACTATTTCTTCTTTATTCGTTTATTCCGGCGGATTTGCCCGTTGTCATAACGTCATGTGCCAAAGAAAGGGAACACAGAGCAGGAGGGCATAGAGGATAGAGTATTATGATGTGATGCTTGTCGTCTTACTCCGTTCCGTCCAATTTTATTCTTATCTTGACCACAAATCTCTCTTTGCCATCATTCGAGTTCCGACAAGCAGTTGTATTCCTTGCTCCACTCCTTTCCGCGTAGACAGTCTTTTTATCCTATTTCAATTCATCTTTTGTTCGCCCTCGCCCCTTACAGACAATTCCATTTTACGATTTTACATAAAACGTGACTTTCACCATTTCATTTTTTTTCATTTAATTACCGTTTATCATTTATCAATTACACTTATCAGAAATTTGATATTTTAGAGATGAAAATGAGTTTTGATCATGGCCTGATAGTGGTCGGGCCGACCATTTTTCCATATTTATCATTTAGCAATTATGTACCTATCCTATCATTTTTTGTTTGGCAAGAACCAATTTCAGTACGGTACGATCAACTTTCAACTCAGCAGTTACTAGGTAGTTAGTATTAGTACACACAAATCATTTTACCATTATCCATTATTACGCATGCGCATTTATAGGCCATTTACATTTTTAAAAAGCTCAGGATTGAAATGTTTTTGTTGAATTCTTTACTTTATATGTACTATTTGATCAAAATCTGAAATTATAATTTTCACATTTTTAGGTGCAGACTCGTCCCAGAACTTTTTTACCAAATTTTTCTACCTAAACTCCGACCTCAACTTCATACTTAAAAGTGCCTTCCATATCTTCATCCCTCTACGATGCTCGGTGGCAATATTGAAGAGTTCACCGATGAATTAAGCACCTATGTGGAATCACTTTTAAGTTCCTGGGTGCCGAAACCGAAAAAGCATGAAGAAGATTGGCAGACAGATTTGAGGTTGGCAGTACGGAGTTTGGTGGAAAAGCATTGCAATATCAAACGGAGTCGTGGTCCCTCGTTTGTCATCGGAGACGGTTTGTTTCAGTCTACTCTGCATTTTACTAATTTTTCCACAACCTCAGAATCGAGCAGTACTTCGGCAAGTCTGGTCGGGACAGACACACTTTCTGAAGCCGGAATGCAGGAAGCTGGCGTTCAAGTCGACTTGCCAATGTCTACACAAAAACCTCAACCCGAACTATGCATCTCATCACCTTCTCTGAATTCACAAACTGAGGAGAGCGCAGTGCTTTTGGAAGAAATGCGGAGAGGTACACTCAAACATCGAATGTTGGAACAGCGCTGTTCACCGGCCAAAGCGTAAGGAGACACGATTACTAACTTGTAAGTATAATATTTTTAACATTTTACAGAGTTGAACTGCGAAGGAAATATTTCGAGGAGCATTATCAAATGTGCCTGGATGCTTTACCCCATCAACAATACGAATATGCCGAGGTAAACTTTTAATCTGAATGAAAGCTTGGAGGTGTTCATTTTAGGTAAAAGATGCATGTTGCGAGAATGTGATTGGATTTGTGCCGCTACCAACAGGCATTGCTGGTCCTCTGAACTTTGACGGAGAACTCGTCCCCATTCCCATGTCTACAACAGAGGGTGCTCTAATTGCAAGTGTCAGTCGGGGCTGTCTTAGCATCAATGTACTTCCGTTTTGGTTTGATTAATGATTCAATTCGATGTTTGTCAGGAGTCCATCCAATTGTTTGGCGAGGATGCCTTCAGTGTGGAACTTATTCGCGATGGAATGACACGCGCCCCAGTGCTTGAATTTCCACGTGTTCGCGAAGCGGCGTAAGAATGAAGAAACTCTGTTGGCTGATAAAGCATTTAAATACAGGGAATGCCTTCGATGGCTTCAACGTGATGACTCGTTTGCACGTGTAAAGCGCACTTTCGAAGAGACGAGCAGGTGTATATATTTTTAAAAGTTTAATGTTTAATTTGAATGCTGAATGGTTTAGTTTTGCACAATTGCAAAGGGTTGATGCACATCTAGAAGGCACTTATCTCTTTTTGCGGTTTGTTGCCTCTACAGGAGATGCAATGGGAATGAACATGGTTAGTAAATTTATCCCTTTCATGACTGAATGAACTTACAGGTCACAAAAGGGACAGGCCGCGTTCTAGATCTGTTAAAATGGGAATTTCCCCTTGGCCGGCTGATTTCGATTAGCGGCAATTTGTGTGTAGACAAGAAGCCCAGTGCCATCAATTGGTGGGAATTTGAATTTTTAGACGTTGAAATAATAATAATCAATTATTCCAGGATTGAAGGACGTGGAAAGTCAGTTGTGGCTGAAGCAATTCTACCAGCCCTAGTAGTGGAACGAGTACTCAAGACTGCAGTGGTATGTGTACATTCAAATTCTCATCCTTTTAAATTTGTCATTGGTCTAGGACAAATTGGTTAAATTGGCCCATGCGAAGTTGTTGGTCGGTTCCAGCACTGCAGTTACCATTGGAGGATCAAATGCTCACGCGGCCAATGTGGTGGCTGCCATGTTCTTAGCTACTGGACAGGTATACTTCATTTAAAAAGCATCAAATGAATCCACGTTTCATTAGGACGCAGCCCAAGTGGTTAGCAGCAGCATGTGTCTGACCCAATTATCGAAAAGGACAGAGGATGGCGCATTGCACATCACTTGCACCATGAATTGTTTGGAAGTTGGCACAATAGGCGGTGGAACAGTTCTCACACCACAAGGCGCTAGTTTAGAGGTAACAACTAATAGTTAATTAATTAATTAATTGAAAATGTAACTTATAAGTTTTAATAGCGAAAAATTCGTAAAATAGTTCATATAAATGAGAAATATTCTTGTGCCTCTTGGTTTAGTGGCTAAACAGCAAATGTGCCACCAAAGTTCAAATCCGTTTGCAGTAAAGTAATTATAAAGGGGAAATGAAGAGAAGGAATCCATTCGCTGAATGGGCACAGCAATTGCCCGTGAATGAGATAAAGTTCCCATTCCCGAAGTCACTGATCCCCGCTATTCAATTAAGTTTTTGAAATAATCGTTTTTTATCATTATTAAGAATACCCAATGAAAAAATATTTGAGATGCTTGGCTGTCGTCGTGTTGGATTGAGACCGGGTCAAAATGCTGAACGTTTTGCGCGGCTTATTTGTGCAACTGTTCTAGCCGGCGAACTTTCACTCCTCGCTTCGCAATGTAATGAGGGAGAGTTGGAGAAAACACATTTGCGGTTGAACAGGTGAATTCAATTAAATTATCAATCATTTAAATTGGTAAATTTTCAGGTCAAATCGAAACCTGATGTTAAGCAGTGGAAGTTGCAATAGTTTGATATTGACTGGGGTTGCCGCCTCTCCACTTGCTTCTCCTCTGCAACAAAATGGAGTGGCAAAAAAGTCGATTTCCATGTCAACTCTGAAGCATGTCGCAATTCCTGAACATCTTCCATTGCCGCCGACCAAAATCGACGAAACGAGAGGTGTTGTGGAATTTGGCAAAGAACCGGAGGATAAGGAGAAGCGAATTCGGAAAAGTACAATAACAAAATCGACTGAACTGTATCACGGAGAGTGTAAGATGCGTGATTCACGTTCACGATCCTCACTTAGTCAAACAAGCAGCAAACCCAAGAAAGGAATGGGATCCGGTCACATGCCTTGTGGACCACTTTAATTCGAACACATATTTTTGTTTTCCAATCCTTAGGAATTTCCTGTCATCAACTTTTACTCATCTCCCTCCTGCTCTGTCGATTCTTTTGTACCATTTAACTTTTGTTATAATTTTTTAGCAGCTGCTAAGTGTACATGTAGTTATGTATTTTATTGAGATTACGATGATGAGGTATCCAAAAATACACTTTGTTGTGCCCTTCTTTCGACATTCACTTTTCAATTTTACCCATTTTTACTTGTAATTAATATTCTGGTCTTGATTTACTAATGCTTAAGAAATAAAGGTTTTATTAATGCATGAGTCCAATTGCACTAAAAATTGAAATTAATAGCATTATGCAATGGAATAGGGGAAATTAATGAGATCAGTTGGTTTGATATGAATCAGATCTAATCATCAATTTTTTGCACAGCCGCCGCAGTTCCCTTGTTTCGTCTCCACTCATTTTCAATCGAAACATATTCCTTTCTTAATTGAGTAGGCGTAAAACCATGAGAAGCAACCAATGACTGCTGGATCTGATTTGTTTTGTGAGTGAATAGGAATTCGCCAAGTATGGGTAAATTAGCAGGGAAATTGGCCGAGTGTTGAGCATTAATGGCGAGGAAGTGAGCAAGTATACCTTTTAAAAAAGCAGATCTCTCTTTGAATATTTAAAGTGTAGGTATTAATTTTCAAACCTGCATAAACATCGTCAAAACGAAATGGCGGCACATATGGAATGGCCGCATGAAATTCATTAATTGTCTGGGAAGAAAGTAAAACAGCTCCAGCAGTGATATAGGGAGGAAAAGCGTCAAATGGATATTCGTCGAGTGAAAGCTGAAAAAAAGTGAATGGAAGAATAGGCCGAGAAACCCTGTATTTGCTGAAGCGGTTGCGGAAAGGCGAGGTATTCAATCTCCAGCCCATGTACAATCTAAACTTATTTTCGAAAACAATTTATTAAATTCATTTCGCCTCAAATTATACCTTTCATTAGGCACATGCCTGATCAGCACTTCTGAAGCTAAATTCCAGGGAAGGAGCATATAATCGTCATCCAGCAACAATACAAATGGAATTGAACCTGTACCACAATGATTATTTGCGAAGCGGATGGCGTGAATAAACTAATGGTTTTGCTATTTTATTTTATTTAGTCGCTTTTTCCTTACTTTTCTTGTATTATTGAAGTAATTGTCTATAAAATCTCCGACCAACATATCACCATATTGGTTGGCTTCAGCTTCCAATTCCTCTGTTTTGCCATCTTTGCTTCGACCGCAAACAAAAATTGTTCGAATACATGTTGCAATTGTATTCTCCTCTATTTTTTTGACGGCAGCATAAGATGAACGTATAGCAGTTCGATACTAAATCAAATTATTTCATTAATCAACTGATAATTGTTTCAAAATTTAACCTCTTTCCTCTCTGGCGCACTCTTGACAATTACGAGAATTGATCGTTTTCGCGTGAGCCAATTGTTTTTGCAACTGGGTGAGAGAAGCACTGGATAATTGTTCCAATGATTGTACCGAATACCAGGAGTTGATGGAAGACCAAGTAATTCACGTACAACCTAAATTTATGTTCGAGAGATTAATTTACTGAAACAGAAAAGAAGGCAAACTTCAGTGCGCACGTTAATTTTTATTCCGCTTTCATCTGCTGGCCACCGAAATTGGCTGAATGAAAGCTCATAGAAGTGATCAGCTAATCCACTGAACCAAAAAAGCACAAGGAATGGCGGGAGCGCTGACAAGGCGGATAAAAGGCATACCATTCGATTGGCCATGACCCAATTTTCTTAAAGAAGACTAATTTTCAATTTAAGATAAAATTTTTGCTCACCACAACTTGTCATTGTCTCAACTGCTCCGCCATGTCGAATGCCGTTGCTGCAATTCCAAAACGAAATGATGGTCGTGCACGTGCGGATGATTTTCCGCCGCACTTGGTGGAACAGGACAATGAGCAATCTCATCCAAAATCCCAACTCGCACTCTTTTTCCAGTTCAGCAGATTAGCGATTAGCCTATAAAAAATAAAAATAGAATAAGAAAATAACTTTTTTAAAAAAACGTAGCCTCCGTTTTCCTTCGCCCTTGCGTCAATAGCTAATACCTATTACGCTATGAGCTATTAGCTACTTAGCTAGAGGCCTAGAGGTAATGCAAAATGCAATATGCAACAAAAATAAAAATCTAATTCTATTGCTCCCATGTTTATTGCAGCGATTTGCCTTAAATCTTAAACCAAAATCAAAACAGCTAGTATAGCGTCGTTTTTTCCTTTCTTTCCTCCGCCGAATCGAATTTATTCTTTATTCTCCTCCAAATCTCCAATCCGCCATTTATTTGGAGGTTCTTTTCCTCCGCTGACTAGGCCTAGGGCTTTATCTCTCCGATTAATAAAAAAAAAGTAAAAAAAACCCTCTTTGATTTTGAAGTAAAAATTTTAAAATGGACAATGCTAAATTTGCAGGAGCTGAATTTAAATTTTTCAATAAATTTACGTAACTAAGCATTCGATTCGTTCGACTCGTGAATACTGAATACCAATTGCTCCGTCCTGCTATTAGGTAATTTTGCAAAATGAGTCGACGAGCCTCTGACACAAATTTCGATGACTTGTACTCATTGAAGGTAATATTCATTTACTTCAATTTTTTAATAGATCTGTCTGTCATACTTTTACTTCTAAAGGTTGATAATCTTCCTTACAATGCTTCTGTCCATGAACTTCGACGAATGTTTGACCGCTATGGCGAGATTGGGGATGTTTACGTAAATTCAAAGCCATAAGTTACTCTAATTTATATTCCATTTGTATTTGAATAGATACCACGAGACAGATACAATCAAAGCAGGGTACCTATATACAATTTTTAAATTAAATTTTGTAATTTTTAACAGGGATTTGCTTTTGTGAGATTCTACTCGAAAAAAGATGCTGTTCGTCAATTTTTCGGAAATATTTTCTGAATTTTTTACTTCAGGACTATGCAGCGGACCGAGTAGATGGAAGATCGATGGATGGACGTGAACTTCGTGTGTCAACAGCAAAGTAATGGTCTATGGTTGTGTATTATAAATTATAAATTAACATAAATTTAGATATCGCCGACCCATTGACGAAGGGCGTGGGCGTGGTGACCGGGACAGAGACAGGTATCTAATTTATTTTAAGGCAATAAAAGATAATAAAAAATAGACTTTCCTAAAATTACATGCATAATGCTATTAAAATTCTCTTTCGAGTTTACTCGTGAGCTCTGAAAAATTGGAAGCGATGGCTTGCAATGGGCTGTCCGCTGTCCCCTGTTTTTCTGCCGCTGCCTGTTTGATGCAGCTTGAATTTTTGGCACTGGGCAGAGGGCAGGGCTGATGGAATCCTTTGGGTCAGTTGTTAGGGGAAGGATTCCAAGATTTTGTACCATCTCGCGCGCGCCTGGTAATATAAACAGAGAAGTTTGAAATAGTTAGATACCTAGTTACCTACTGCAGACAAATGCAGAGTTTTTGCAGTGATAGAGGGATGATAAGAATTACTTAAACTAATTTTCTCACTTTTAGACGTCGTTCTCGAAGCCGTTCTCCGCGTCGTTCGCGAAGCCGTTCTCCACGTCGTTCGCGCACCCGCTCGCCGCCACGCCATTCGCGTTCGCCTCGCCGCAATAATCGTCGTGATGAAAGTCGCTCGCGTTCGCGCTCTCGTACTCCGCGCTCGCGTAGCCGTAGCCGATCTCTTTCTGGTTCTCGCTCACCGCAAAACTAGCGGAAGGATCCAAGAAAGATGAAACATGGAAGAATGAAGTTTTTGGTAAATGGGAATCAACTTGATATTCCGTTATCGTCAATTTGTTAAAACCGAAAATACACACATCAATCATCGTTTCGTTAAAATTTAAACTTTAATTCTCGATAGATATTTTGTGGTTTATTGCCAAGCATATATGTATGATCCATTAATCCTCACGGATAATTTTTGGATTCAAGTCCAGCTTCGTTTCCGTTAAGATCGGCGGACGATCGAATAAATCCTGTGCCTCTTCTCATTTCTTTTCCATCCAATCCTCCTTTCCTTGCTTCGTCTTTTGCTGTGAGTGAGCAAGCAAAGACGAAGACTTTTGGGTGGGATGCCGATTTTTGGGTCAGCGATGAAATTTCCATCATTCAGCGCGAAAAATGGAATCGACAACCGAATGCTACGCTACTACTCTCCTTTCCTCGTTCTCAGTGCAAAAAGGCAAAACCAACAAATCCTTTCTTCTTATTTTGAGATTCCGAAAAGCATATTGCACACAATCTTTGTTTTAGAAACTGGACTTCATTTTCCACAATTTTCGTTCATATTATCTTTGTCGTCAGCCGCCATCCATCACAACATTAAACATTCCTCGATCGCCGCCCAAATCTAACCTAGCCCATCCCGATTCGATTTCTACTTCACCCGTCTGCTCTCGCCTCCAGCATTCCTTCTTCCTGCTTTATTTGGTTTAGTGTGGTTTGGCGAGAATAACAATGGGAAAAGAAGAAGCTTTACAATATTCAGCATGTCTAAAGATGGAGATGGATCGACAGCGCAGAAAGGGAAATGGAGTGGATCACGCGCGATTTCTTAATTGGGTGCTTCAAATCACGATTCACCCTTTTCCAACATCCTTTCCTTCTACCGATATACCATCCCCTAAAGGCGAAATCCCTCACATCATCTTTTTACATTTTGATTCCTCATTCTACGAATGCTGTCTCCCAAATAATTATTAATTATATTCTTCAGATTCAATAATAATGGAGAATAACAGAATGCGACATTTCCAGCCGCACTTTTCCCTCCAGCACCATCATTCCTCGAGCGTCGAGTTGGGTGCTGCTTATCCCACTTCTTCGGCTTTCTTTACACCGATTACTTCGTTCGCCGACTTCAGAACGACGCAAACGAATGGTAACAAAAAGCCGGTGAAAGTGCCATCGGACAAAACGGAGAATAGATCGATCAAGGAGCAGGCACAATTTGAGGAGGACGACAATGAAGACATGTAACTTTTAAAGTTAAAATCAGAGTAAATTTTTAAATTCCCGACAGCGCCTACCTTAACTTTCCATTAATATGGTAATTTATTTATTTTTATTTTTAACTTTCTTCGTTCACTAGGCCCGTTGGGATTGCTTCCATTCTTTCATGTGGCTTCTTTCTGTTCGCCTTTTGTGCCATGGAAATAATAGACCACCTTTCATTCGAGCGTTTTGCGCTCAATCAATTACTTTATACGTATGGAAAAACGCTCGGATTTTGTAATGTAGGTTTAATTTGGGAATTTGATTTAATTGATAAAATTTAATTTAGAATACTTTTCCCTATGAAAAGGGAATGTGGCCATCGTTTTTGCGCCAGGTGGAGATGAAAGTGCTGACCAATGTGTGCTTCCGGGTAAATTTAAATATTAAGTCGTTAATCTAAAATGATTGATAATTGGATAGGTGGCGGTTTGTGTTCCAATGACGATTCGCATTTTCGTCGCATTTATCATAAGGTAGAGAGAGGTATTTTTGTCATAACTTATCCAAATTAAATTTTTACAGAAATTCCACACGCGAGAATTCGCTTGTGCAACGGAATGCCCTCTTCCAATGTTTGAATGAAATATCGGCATTCGTCTCTATCGTGGAAATTTTCTCACTTGCCCTCTTCTCCATAGTCACCATTCGATTTGATTACCCACGTAAGTAACGGAATAACGGAATTTTAGAAATTCCAGGATAATTTAAAAGATTTTTACAACGCAATGTTCGGTTCGTTTGTCCTCTCTGCTACTCTCTATATGTTCATCCGTACGACCCTCACTTTTAGTGCGGACGAATTGGAGGCAAGCAAAAATGAAAAATACATTTTAAATTTCTAACATTTAAAGCCAATTGAGCAATTAGCGGGAGCTATCCGCTTACTTTGTACCATTTTGTTTACTTGGACAGCTTCGCAAGTGTTCCAGACACACCAACACTTTATCAAATACACAGGATGTCATGGATATGGTATAATTGGGAATAATTTGGTTAAAACCGAAATCTATTTTTCCAAAGTTAAGTTCGCCCGGCAGACGCCATTGAAGAATACGTGGCCATTTTTGCCTATGGGCTGTTCTCTTTGCTACAGCTGATCGATATCAGAAATGTACTTTCAATAGTTTCAAAAATTGAATGCCTTTTTTTCTAAACCTAGATCCGGTTCATCTGTTATCCGCGCAGTTGTTCGGGCGAATGCGAACCCTTGAGGCCAGAGAACTTCAAAAAAGGAGGAAAGTTCGAGCATTGTCGAGCCTTTGAATGGTCCCAGCGTCAAAATATAAACGAATATAATGAAGATGCGAAAGAGGAGATTGAAGAATTCCCAACTCAATTTTCTGTGATCGGACTTAGAAATAAATGAGTTGAACCGCAACGCGTACAGATATTATTATTATCTTTTATTGTCTTTTATTATCGCCTCCCTCTTGGACTACTTTTTACAGAAGCAAAATCAGTCAATCACTTTGGTCATTGTGACCTCGCGATCACCAACTGAGGGAGGTTTGGGTTTTGGGTGTGCCTCTTTTTTCAGTTTCGTGATCGAATATAGAATATAGAGTTATTTGCGCGGCCATAAAATTTATTACTCTTCATTGCCGCGTTTTTTGTTTCAACTGGCGCGCAGATACTTACACTACCCACTACTCTTACTTAAACGACCTCGAAATGTTCATTTTCTTAGTTCGCTCAAAGATTTTTCGAAATGAAATTTACAATTTTCTCCCTGTTGGTAATGCCCACTCTTTATTGTTTCTGCAATGGGGCGAATGTGGACAAATTCAATCTACCCGAGGCAACAATTTTTATTCCGGATTCCAAATCTTGTTTGTCCTTCAGATTCCGATCACTCATCCCGTGTTAAAACAAAAAGTGGTCAATCCCACCGCCTTGTCCAAGTTCAAAGAATGCGTTGCCAACTGCGTTCAAACGGAAATGGTTGTACTAAAATTCTTAAATTGCTTAACTTCAAATGATTTTCAGAACAAATACCAAGGGAACGGCAAATTAGGCATTGCGGCAGCACAAAAATGCGCGGACGGTTGCAACAACCATTGAACATTGAAATGGTGGAAATTAGAGGAATAACAGCGTATTTGTTTTTAAAAATTGATTGTTTTTCTTTGTATCAAAAACAAATGGCAAATTTATTGACACAGACCGCAAGTCTTTGCACAATATTCTCGTCTGATCATATCATTGTAAAAGTCGTTGGTACAGAAGCGATTCCTTTTCCAACTTTGGCATCGATTGAAGTATCCATCCTTGTCTTCGCACGCTGATTCGCAGAATCCACATGTCTTTCGGCAGTAGATGTGCATCATGCCCGAGTAAAACTGAATTAGCTTTAATAGAGCAAACAGCATTGCCAAGAATGGCACCTCTTGTGGACAGAGGGAAACAATTTCTGCACAATTCGAAGCCAAATCAACGCAATTGCCATCTGAAAAAGGGACAATAAATTATTACACAACATTGTGTCATCCACCAGCAGAATATTGAAGTAGAGTTGTTGTTGTTGTGGTGCTCGCTGTTTTCCCTGCATCCGCCCAAAGCAAAATGATTACCGTGATGGCAAGGCCAGCAAGAGCGAGAAGACAGATGGCGAGCACAATCAACGCCAAGGGCAAAGGGCGAATGCAACGCCTGAATGCAAAAAATAAGTTCATTTCGAAAATTTAGTGTGTTCACTTTTCATCGTCATCGTAATTCGTTTGGCCAGGGACACCATTGTCTTCTAGGCTATACGACCTGCGGAGTCCGATCGTTGTCATTGTGGATTGTAGCGGATACTGGATGGTACAGATTTTACTAAATTCGCGTAGTAAAAATCAATTCCCAAGATTTTGTCCCCATTTCTGTTAGTGTTTGTTCGCAAACTTATTCCTTTCCAATATCGGAATAGGAGGAGAATCGGTGTTGATTTTGGCCATGATTCATTTATTGGTTCCACCAAGTTTTCGTTCAAAACAAATACTTGGTCGTGCGGATTAACTTTTATCAATAAGACGAATAAAAACATGCATAATTTATGCAAAAATTCATTGACAAATAATGTGATTTTGAGTGTGCTTTCTGCTTGTGGTGATTAAAAAATATTGCTAAATTTTGGACTATTGGCATCTGTGTGACATTCAAGCGTGGTAAGAGACAAAAATATTAATACAGAATTGGTTATTAATGATTAACCGGCTGAAGTAAGACGAAGACGAGAATCCAGGAGAAAACAGCCAATACAATTGCAAGGACTCAGACTCCGGCGTTCACTTTCCTCTGATGTTGTCTGCAGCCCTGTACATTCGATCGGCTAAAAATGAATGCATTATACTTGTGTGAAAATGTTCGTTGTTAGGATGCGAATGATTTTACCCGCTTAATCATTAAGTGAAAAGTTGACCAGGGTATCCCTCACCTGTCGCCTCTTTTCCCGCCTGGAACTTCTCGCCGGCCTTCTCCTTTGCTTCATCATATTCGCGGCCTGCCTCTTCCTGAAATTATTTCTAAGCAATTAGGACATTTATTTATAACCCACAATCTTCTCCTTTCCGCTTTCGTAAGTGTCGGCAGTTTTCTCTTTTGCTGTGCCCAGGGTTTCCGACACTTTCTCCTTCGCAGACTCAATGGTATTAGAGATCTGGAAGTGTTGAGTGAAATAGCCAATTTTTAGAGTTTGCATTTACCGAATCTTTTACAGAGCCCAAAGTGTCCTTCGCTCGCTCGTAGTAGCCGCCCTTCTGATTCTGTTGCGGTTGGCCGGATTGTTCGGTTTTTTGTTGTTCGCTCATCGTTGTGATAAATCGTATTATGTTTCGTCTGTTGTTAAAAGAAACTTTATTCATTTTCACTAAAACAATAACGGAGGGAAATACATGTAAAATTACACTAAAAGTATAAAGTTGTAAATGAAGCAGCTTTTCGGATTTTGGCTCTTTTATAAGGAAATGTTTGTTGATGTCCACTGCCCAGCACCATGCCTGTGGGAATGAATGACTGGTCGTGTGGTTTGTTTGGAAAACAAGTGAAGAAAGCCGAAGGCATCACAGAACATTGTTCCCTTGTGCGCTGCCGCGCTCCGCTCCCTGTTTATTGTTGAAGCAAAAGGGCCGGGCCGGGCCGTGTTGGGAAGCCTGATGGCTCTGGCTGGCAATTTATTGTTGTTGTTTATCATATACACAGCCAAAAGACCAAAGATGATTAGACTTTCAACCCAGGATAATTTCTTATCTAATTCAGAGATCAATTTTACGAAATAGATCAAAGCAATTGTTTTATTTTATACGGACGGTACAATTTAATTGACTTCAAAACTTTAATGAAGGTATGACAAAATGGCAGTTGTTTTCATGCTTTCATCTTTCTCTCACATCAGCCACACTTGAACACCAAAACAGTGTATTGATTTACCTTTAAGAGTGCAAATGATTCCAGTTCGTAGCTGACTCGCGAGCCAAAACTTTTTCCTGCCACACAGTGCCAAGTTTGGCCGAATTTCTTTTCCATGGTGTCTTTGATGAAGCTGGCAATATCCTAAGCAATACTGGCTAAAAATAATTATTTTTGCAGGTGACTTGTACCTTATCTTGCGTAAACTTTTGCAATCCATCCTTAACAATGTCTATCGTTTGCTGTATTTGACTCGGCTTCATATCTAGATTTAATAAATTGGTGCCAAATGATTCACTTCACTTACCGGTTTCTTTTATTTCGAACTTGTCCATAGTTTCAATGTTTCAAATATCAATTGAAGTGGGAAACAAATAGCTTATTTTTACTACTATAGTTCGGACACAATTCTCTTCTCGAAGTTTAACTGGCAAATGAATCGATGGCCCACCAAGCACCATCCTTCCCCGACTTAAAAAAATCGCCGTCGGAAAAAATTGAACGAACGAAGCCCGAACGGCGGATCAATCATGATTGGGATGAACATATGTCGCTCATGCTTACGTTTGCTGCTCTGTTTGTTCTCGATCCAATCATTTTCCTTTCCTAGTTAAAAATGATTTTAAAAAGTGAACATTATCTTGGACCCATAAAATGTGTAGTCCCATTCCCATTCCACACCTCAGTTAATTCTAGTCTCTCGAGGCCACATCATTATAAAATGCGCATTGTTGTGGGCGCTGTTTTTGTCGATTATCGCCGCGCAATTTGAAGGCAGACAAATTTGAGGCAATATTAATCGGTACAACATTTGGGCGGTGGAAAATTTTAATCATTTTACATATTTATTATTTTTGTTCAGAATTTCCATATAATAATTATACTATTTTCTGTCGACCGATAGTGCGCTAACGAGTGAATTGCTCCTGCAGGGGGCTAATCAGAGTGTGACTGCGTGGCTAGCGTGGGAATGGACAAAACTCCAATTCAAAAAGAGATCCCCGACTCGCATTCACATTCACTCTCTCACATCCAGTCGTTCAATCCGGACGGTGTGTTCTGCTGGTGGTGGTGCTGGCGATTCACTAGTTCACTCCACATTCACCGAATGACCCAAATTTCGCACGAAAAAGTCCCATCAAGTGCCTCTTCTTTCCTCCATCCAAATATCGCCCCTCTCAAGCAACCCTTCAGCATCAGCAGAAAAAGAACGAACACAAGATGAAAGTGCTGACTTTTTTGAGCGCCTTCTCCTTCTCTTGTGTATTTCTGTTTTTCTATAAATTTCCAATCGTAAACTTTTTCGGTTGCTTGATTTTAATGTTGCGATTTTCGAATCTTTGCAATTTGTATGTACACGTCCAAACTATTGGGTAACATTTACTCGGTAAACATTGTAGATTGTTCAGGCAAAACTGGTGACTTGCTCTCCCCTCATGTGGGATCAGCATAGTGTAAAATGGTGACAAATAGCGTTGAATTTGTTTATAACAGCTGCCTGTTTTCGATTTATGGCGGTCTCCTCCTCCTTGCTCCTCCCGCCCAACTCCAAAACATTCCAGTTTTTTCATCCGCAATCTAGAGAGAAGACTCACACTCATCCTCATCCCACCAATCCCATTTATTTGCGCTCCAAAATGCTCATCAACAGAGCGGAATTTTTATTTCAGCGAGAGTGAGTGTTTAGTGTTTACTCGCCAAAGAAAGTGTATGATGACACGGACATTGCTGCAGCTGCTGTGGGGAGGAATACTAGGAATTGCGCACTCTCCATCTCTCCAACAAGGTAGAGTTGAATTGGATGTTTTGCCCCCCTCCCCCTGTGCTGCGCATTTTTGCTCCGCTCAAGTGGGAAGCTGTAAGCCCTTTTTCCGACGCACGCCGTAATATAATCCTCTTTTTGGAATTGCTGAGGGGCAGACACCGATGTGTGACTGTGGCTGTGGCAGTTGCAGTTTTGATTAGTGTTCATATCTGTTCGTTTATTCACTCAAATAGAGAGATTTAATTCTCAAAATGAAAACGACCTTTTAGGCGTTTAGTAGTCCACCGACTTTGGTAAATGTTAAATGTGTGTTTAGTAGCCCACCGACTTAGGTAAATGTTAAATGTGTCTCCTTTTTACTTTTACTCCCTTCCTATGCTTATACTTAAATCTAAACTTTGTATTGTAGCTCATCGTCGAGTGCTATGACATCACGACATCAGCTGAATTGTGTTTTGTTTTTCTTCAAAAATTATCTGAATTGCCTCTTCTTATTTAACTTTTGATTTCGATCAACTTCTCCTCCACTTCATCAATCAGTCAGTCTCCAAGTCTCCATCTTCACTCTTCAGTCCATACTCCACAAGTCCCCACTTCGCATTCCCCAAAATTCAATTCATCACTCTTCAAATCTCCATTCTTTATCTTTTCTTCGTCCTTTAAATTTTCGGTCATTCCCTCTTACCGTTCACCGGCAGTCCCAATTGGCGTTCGCCGAATTTTACTGTTCATTCGCTCGGTACCCACCACTCATTCGATTGGATTCTAATCACAAGTCAACACTTCTCTTTTCTTGATTTCTAGAATTTTCTTCTCTCAATCAGTTATTCTTGCATCATCATGATAACAAACTTGTTTTTGGCAAACATTTTCCAAAGTATCTTTTGCATTTGCTCCATTTATTTTTCACGGGATTGGGACCTCTGTGATAGATGATAGTTCGATTAATGAAACCTTATTTGATGAATTCTTTTGCTCAAAATTGGGACTGTATCCAATCCGGTTTGGTCGAATACGTCTTTGGACCAAAAACTAAATAAAAAGTATAGCTGAGAAAAGGTATAAACATATAAAGGTATCATGCGATGAGAACAAATGAGAAATGACAAATTAATGCAATATGAGAGTATCCCAGAGGCCATATAAGCAAACCAATTATAAAATACCCAAATCACCATTTTTTTAATATTTTGCAAAATTTTTTTGTTGAACTTTGGGGTTGGAGACAAATGCCGCCAACCTCGCTTGCCTGTGCGATATCTTGTTCTGTTTCCTGTTCGCTCGTCAAATCCGCGCAGCGCCATAATCCGTGTGCGTGCAACTTGCCTTGCCTGGGTGCCCACTGCCCATCAAATATATCCCTCAGTTCGCTCGATTCCATTCATTCCGTCCTGCTGCTGGGGCTGGTGCAAGGTGCATTGTGCTTGTGGCTGGAGCTGTGTTCCTTGCCCACAGCAGCAGCTCCCACCACCTCTTTCTGTCCGGATTCCCCTGTTGAGCTATTCGCGTTCTCCCCCATCGCTGCGCGCACATTCATGTTGAGTGGCGGTCTTTCGGGCGAATGGCGATGGATTATCCTGCGCGATGGAGGAGAGGAAGAAGGGACGCTTTTGGAGCACTGACAGTGCAGGACGGTCAGTGTGTGGAGGCTGGAGAGCCCCCATCCGTCGAGCGGCTGTGTGGTTCCAGCCGGACAATTCTCTTCTCTCCCTCTGCCCACTTCGTGCTTTCTCGCACACACACAAATGATAGGTTTCTGTTTCTGGCTAACTATTCATTTTGTCCTTCTCTGAATATGCCGCGATCAGCGATCATGACGTTGACGATTTGCTGAATGCGAAAACGCACAAATCTGCCTATGGTGAACAAAGGGTGCGTCAGCTTCGACAAAGCTGGCTAAAGTCGTGCACAACAGCGTCCAACTAAAGCGCATAAAGGGAATCGCAAAAACTTTGGTACTTGTCGGTTATCTCTACCCAGATTTGAAAAATTTTTTTTGGTTTTTTTTGCTGAAAATCACATACATGGGATATTTTTGG
>VAHH01000730.1:0-21620 GCA_013357305.1 Radopholus similis | reverse complement strand
CAAATTTCAGCTTCTCTGGTGCACTGGGAGTATGTGAACACGAGGAAGGGAGGGGTGGTAATATAATTGTGGGACAGACCCTAGATACTAAAGTATGTTAGGTATGTACGTACATGCATACCTTCTCTTCTCTCTCGCATCGATTTTTCTTTGAATGCGAATGCTGTCGTACCAGGCAATTATTGGGCATCATTTTTCGGACAATTGGGCACAAATCCACCCACTACTCCCCTCCCACCTTCCTAACTTCCTTTCGCCTTCTAGTGCCCAATTTTCCGGACTAAATTGCCCTCGTCGCGTCCAGAGTGCAATTTTTCGAAGTGTTGGTGCCCAGATGACCGACAATCCATCCGAGTTTGTCAAATTTTTACAGGATATCCTTCCGCCCATGAATGGAGCCTCACAGTCCGGAAAATGAAGTTGCCAATGGCTTGGTCAAATTTTACGCGTCAACAAGTGAGAGAGGAAAGGTGGTCCTGCTGTGGAACGGCTTCGGATACGTGTTCGACAAATGCAGCAAAAGGGCACAAGGAGGTAATAGATTTTGCCCAAAATATTTTACAATACATAAAATTTTTGCAATTTCCAAAAGAAATTTAGGCGAATTTTGGCGCTGCCGCAAGAAGAGTCCGTATTGCCCTGGGCGCATCGCTGTGTACGGCGATTGGCTGGAGCAAGGCAAGGGGCGCTTCAAAGTGGGCGCAGTGCTGAACGGGGGGCACAACCACCGCCCACCAGAGGAGCACTTCCGAGTGGACCCACAAATTGTGCCGCGAGTCGGGGCAAACCAGCAGAGCTAAAGGCAAAACCCCTCCCACAGATTTTGAATAAATGTGTTTTCTTTGAATTTTTCAATTTGTTTATCAAAACAGTGGAAGAAGGCAAAATGCGTATGGGCAATTTCGCATCAAAAGTGGAGATGGCATGGCAGTGCATTTTAGTTTTGGGCAAAACTTAAAACAAAACCGAAAATTGTGTCCAAAGTTCGTTTTAATTCGCTCTCCAGAACACCTCATGATTAATAATTTGGAAAAGCTTCATTTGAACCGAATTTTGGACGCAACAGTCGATCATCATCTTCTCCGGATCACAAGAGAAAAACGCGGAAAGGGCACGCGCGAACAATTCCAACCCCAATCGGGAGGAAGGGAAAGGGGACACTGAAATAAATTTGCACTCGCCCCATACACAACAACATCAACATTGCAGCGACCATTGGAGGGAAAGTGTTCGCGAACATCGAAATGGGAAGAAGGCACAGCACCCAGCCGGGCGATTACTGCCTGCTCTTGACGCACACCTGGCAGCGGGACACGCGGTCCTTGAGGCCGCCCGCCTTCAGCGTCTGCGGCATCGGCTTGCGGAACTGGTTGCGCTGCAATGGGGCCGAATAAGGAAAAGACACGAGGGTACTCGCCTGCTCGACCACAGCCAGCCAGAATCCGTGGTTGGTGGCGTAGTAGTTGCAGGTGCCCTTGCCGTGGCACTCGATGAACGGCACCGGGTGGAACTCCTCCAGACAGCTGCCCGGCGACTCCAAGTTCTGCCCAGTGCCCTCGGCGCCGGCCGCAGTGTGCTAAAGGAGTCTCGAGTTTTCGTAAGAGCCAATAGGTGTCCCCCCCCCCCCCATCCTTGCGCACCATTGCGAAGCTGTAGCCGCTCCAGAGGGGCTGCCAGCCGGGTGGGCAGTTCGGCACCACGGTGTCTTGCGAGTGCACTGCCATCGTTTGGGTGGGGGTTTCGCACACTGAGCAGCGCGAAATGTGCTCGCGGACCGCCTGGCCCTGTTCCGGAGTCATCATCTGGTTCATCGGCTTGCCCGTGGACAGCCAGAAGGAGTAGTCGTTGCGCGAAGAGAAGTGGCACACCTCCTTCACGTTGCAGAACACCAGCGGCATCGGAGAGAACTTGGGCAGGCAGGAGCCTGTGCAAGCAGGTGGTGTTTGTCTCATTTCCGATTCCCACTCACCCGGTGTGCCCAGGTCCTGGCCAGCGGCGCGGCCATTGCCCTGCACATAGAGCAGCGAGTAGCCGCTCCAGAGCTGCTGCATTCCGTAGGGGCAGTCTGGCGCCTGGGTGCTCTGCGAGTGCTTGGTGATGGTGAAGCCGCGCGACGGTGCCCAGCCGCTGCAACACACGGAGTCCGATGTCCGATTGCGGCAAGGACTTGCCCTGGCGGTCCAGGGAACCCGGGAGGGCCCGGCAGCCCAGGTCTGCCCTCGCGTCCGTACACGCCTGGCGCCCCGCTGGTGCCAGCTTCGCCCTTGGGGCCAGGCAGTCCGCCGATGCCAGGAGTTCCTGGTTCTCCCGCAGTGCCGCGGAACCCGGCTGGGCCAGGCGGCCCGGTAAGGCCAGCCATGCCCGCCTCGCCTGTGTAACCTGGCGCGCCAGCAACTCCGATTGGGCCGTGAATCCCGCGCGGCGAGTGCAGCTCCTCAACGAACTGGGCGGAGGATCCCGGTGCTCCTGGAGGCCCGGGGCGTCCGTCGCGTCCACGCAGCCCTGACAGTCCAGGAAGTCCGTCCATGCCGCGTTCGCCCTTGGCGCCAGGAATGCCCGGTTGGCCATCGAAACCGCGTTCTCCCGGCATCCCACGCACACCCTCGTGCCCAATGTCTCCCTGAGCATCGGCTTATTTATTGCCAACTCCCTGTTTAAAATAAAGCCAAGCCGACCCTCTGTCCCGGATATCCTGGTTCGCCCGGCGCTCCAGGCAGTCCGGAAAGGCCGTCTGGACTGCGTGCCCCCTTCTGGCCAGGGAGACCTGGCGCTCCAGGAACTCCCGGTTGCCCAGGCTGTCCGGGGCGTCCTGCAAAAGAACAACAAATATTACACATTTGCCGAAAAAGGCAAATTACGGGGTTACGGTTGACGAAGCTTGGGTTTATTTTTAATTGTCTTTTCACGTGCCTGGCTTTCCGTCGATGCCACGCAGTCCGTACTCGCCCAGAATGCCGGACAGTCCCCGTTCTCCATGCAGCCCCGGCGCTCCAGGAGGTCCAGGAAGGCCATCCTGACCTCGCTCGCCGACCAATCCTAGCGGCCCCGGATAGCCCTCTGGGCCGGGAAACCCGTCCGCGCCACGGTCCCCCGGGATGCCGTAGCCATCGGGGCCGGGCAGTCCTGGCGTGGAAACGAGAAATGACAGCCTCTAGCCGATCCCACCTGGAAGACCATCGTCGCCAGGCCCGCCAGCTAGTCCGGGCAGCCCATCTTGGCCAGGTACACCAGCAAATCCCTCCGCCCCCCGCTCGCCATGGAGGCCAGGCGCTCCCGGAAGTCCGGGAATTCCGATGTCGCCTGGGTGGCCGATCACTCCCGGCAGGCCACTGTCGCCCTGTGAGGGAAACGGCTTGAAACCGAGGGATGATTATTGATTAGGATGTCTGGATTTGGTAAAGGTCTAGTTTTCTGAGACCAAAAGCCGGATTCGAGAGGTTCGAAATTTCGAAACCAGAATTAGGCTGATCAATATGGACCCAGTTATGACTTATGACTGTCAAATATATCTGTACTTTTACACTTTTAGCCTTGTTTCATTTCTGGAAACACAAATAGGTATTAGTTATAGTCATATAGATTATACATAGTTGCATCAGTTGTTGGGTACTACTGTCTAGCGTGGCATCTTGGAATTAGTATTTTTTAATATGTACTGACAATTAATAGGTATCACTAGACAGAGAGGGGTGCAAAAGATGCACTCTCGAATCCGGCTAAAAATGCCTTTCCGCGCCCTAATTTTGATTGCTTTATCGTTTTTAGTGTATAAGAAACCCTATGGATATAGTTTTGGGCGAAACAATTTGTCCAGTAAAACTAGACTTTAGCCCTGGATTAATTTGGCCCTTCCTCGACATCAGAACTCTCCGAATCGGGGGTTCCCACGGGATACCCCATTTGCGCATCTGTTTCTCACCGGCATGCCCACTGGGCCAGCCAGTCCAGGCAGCCCAGCGTAACCTGGCGCTCCCGCCTCGCCCTGGAGCCCAGGCAGTCCTGACCCTCCTCGCAGACCGAACGTGCCGTCGTTGCCGCGTGGACCTGGCCATCCTTTTTCTCCGCCGAATCCGGGTGCCCCCTGCCCTCCAGCCAGTCCATCCGCCCCTGGCATGCCCGCCATGCCAAGTTCGCCCTTCAGACCAGGTACCCCAGACAGCCCTTCGGCCCCAGTCTGGCCGCGAAGTCCCAAATCGCCGCGTTCGCCGGGCGCACCAGGAATTCCAGCAAGTCCGGGCAGTCCAGGTATTCCTGGTGGGCCTCGCAAACCCTTAAATATAATATCATTTTTATCATTTTATTAGGCCTAGTTTAGCGTCTGCCTAATGTTTAGTCACGTGGGATCTCGCTCAGCCGGCTCTCGGGTGAAACACCGTTGTTTGGGTTTTGGAATCCCTACGGAATTGCACTGAGCCTAAAGCGCCTTCCTAAGCCTAAGGATTTTGCGTCTTCGGCGCGCACCCCCATCCCAAAACGGATTACCCCCGCGATAAATTACCCCGCCTGCCTCCGAACCTATAAGCAAGCCTAAGCCTCGACGATTACCCCTTTTCCCATTTTCGATACATTACATCCCACCTCATATCCGTTGTCGCCAGGCTGGCCTTTGGGCCCAGGAAGCCCAGGTCTGCTGTCGCCCTGAGTGCCCCGTTCGCCCTGCAGACCGTCGTAGCCGCGCTCGCCGATTGGACCTTCCAATCCTGGCAGGCCTGAGAGTCCGTCGTCGCCACGCATTCCCTGAGAGCCGGGCCGGCCCGCTTCGCCATGTTCGCCAGAAAGTCCGGGCAACCCATCTTTGCCAGGCACGCCGGGGAAACCTAAAAGGATGGGCGGTGGGTGGCCTTTGGAATTCGTAATGATGCTATGGGATTGGGGACGATCAAGTTCGAGCAGTGCTTTTACTGCACCAACCTGCATCTCCGGGCACTCCTTCCGGTCCTGGCCGTCCGTCTCTCCCCGACGCTCCTGCCTTCCCCCGCTCTCCAGGCCCTCCTGGTATTCCTGGCACGCCCACTTCTCCATTCAGCCCGGGAAAGCCGATCGGGCCGTCCTCGCCGGGAGCCCCTGGCGATCCGCTGGCTCCAGGCAGGCCTTCTCCCCCAGCCAATCCGCTCAGTCCAATCTCGCCCTTGAAGCCAACCAGTCCGGGTAGTCCCGGTTGACCTGGCGTGCCTAAATTGTAGAGCTTTATCGCCTCTACAAAATAGTATATAATTCACTACAGTTTATCTGGCATTTTATTTCCGGAATTTTGGATTTAGTGAACATTGTACCACGTTCGCCTGGCCCTCCCGCAGGTCCAGTCCGTCCTTGACGTCCATCTTTGCCCGGAATTCCAGTCAATCCTGTGTTCAGTGCATCCAATTATCAAAAATTTCAGCTTCAGATATTGCCTGGCTCTCCTATTGCGCCGGGCATGCCGACTATTCCCTCGCGTCCTGGCTCCCCATCCATTCCTCTAAGTCCGGGCGCTCCCGGACTGAATTTATCACTGTTATATTGAGGCTTTGAAATTAAAAAGACATACTGCCCATCGGCGCCGCGTAGCCCAGGTAGTCCTGGCATTCCCTCGTCGCCCTTGGGGCCAGGGAAGCCAGCCAGCCCGGGTAATCCGTAGCCAGGCTCTCCAGGTGCGCCTCAAATGTCCGATTTGAGGGAATCATTCGAGAATCGGAAAAGTCTCGAGTTCTTGCTACCTGATAACCCCAGTAGTCCTGGCAGTCCGTCGGCGCCTGCCTCTCCCGCAGACCCGTCCAGACCCTGGGCGCCGTCCCTTCCCGTCAGTCCGCCAGCCCCTCTCGCCCCCGGCCGCCCCATTTTGCCGGGAATGCCAGCGATGCCTTTCTCGCCCAGCGCGCCAGGGAAGCCCTCAGCACCGGGCCGTCCCTGGAATGTCTGAGTTTTTATGCCTTCTCTGCCAAGAACCTGTAGTCCAGGAGGGCCGGCGTCGCCCCGCTCGCCCTTCTGTCCGTGCAGTCCTGGTACTCCGTCGCGACCGTGCGCCACCTCCAGGATCTCCATAGGTGCGTCGCCTGGCTCCCCCTCCGTCCCGGGAAGACCCGGAAGTCCGTCGTCGCCTGGGGCCCCCGCAGCACCATGCTGACCAGGCTGGCCGGGGAACGATTCGCCGTGCTCGCCTTGTAGTCCGGGGAGACCCAGCTGGAAGAGTATAGCCCAGTCCGGGGGTAGATGTGGGCGCCCTTTGTGCACCTGACCGTCGCGTCCTCGCTTTCCAGGAATGCCCATCACGCCCTTTTCGCCGAGCGGGCCAGCCAGCCCAGATATTCCAGGCGCTCCGGGAAGGCCATCTCGTGCGGGTGGACCAGGGTAGCCAGACAAGCCCTGCATTCCGCGCTCGCCCTTCCCTCCTGGCACTCCCGGCGGGTTCTCCATCGGCCCAATCACGTCGCCCGCCTCGCCCTTGAGACCTGGGTAGCCAGGAATGCCAGGTAGTCCTTCCACCCCCTGAAAGGACGACTCAGCTCGTCGAGAGGAACCGAATGATTATAGAACGACTATACCCCGCAAGGGGACCCCACTAAACTACCCGCTGGGGCATTTTGATAAAGGGCTTTAAAAATAAAATCCCCCGACGTGAAGACAAATACGGCGATCTGGACAGCAATCTGATCTCGTTCGGCACCTGCCTTTTGCGTTGAACGTCATGAGCACTTCAAACCCACACCCTATTGGCTTTTGAGAGTCGAAATAGAAGCGGCGGCGAGAAGAACGCTGAATTTGGAGTGGACTCGCGCGCAGAAATTCAACAAAGGCACTGCACAGAGTTATTTTGACAAATCAAAGCAGTTTCCATTTATGATCAAGGCACAGTGATTATATTTAATTTTAGAAATTTGATGAAGCGCGAGTAATTGAAGTGAGCCAGAAAGAAAATATGTAAGACGGAAAAGCCAGTTGCCCTCAACACAGCGGAACTGTTGCGAGTGGCCTATTCCAAATGAGGACGATCCATTCGAGCCTTAAATGCCTTCAAAAGTGTGCTTCCTTTCAAAAACTCAGTCACAAACAGTTGTTTCATCTCTCAGTCAAACTACTTGCCACATCCATCCCCTTTCCCCTTTCCACTCACAAAATTCGAACAGACGAACTCAATTTTATTTTATACTTTACACTAGACGGGGTCTTGGGTGGGGTGTAGGTTTAGATGTTGAAAAATTTTAGAAAGCTGCGCTTTTAGCCAATCCTAGATGATTGTCCGCTTGTCGAAACGGAGGTGCGACCCTTTATTTTTGACCCTAGCGGGGTACTTTATTGGAATGCGCCAGCGGGGTAGTTTAGTGACGGGGTAGTTAGTTATGCAATTGTGGGGGAGTTTATCGAAATGCCGCAGTGGGACCCACCGGCAGCCCTTGCGGGCCAGCGATTCCCGGTTTTCCAAGCAGCCCATTCGGTCCAGGTAGCCCTGCGGGGCCATCTGGTCCAGGTGGGCCGCGCCACCCGTCCAGTCCTGGCGTGCCAGGTTCGCCCTTCTCCCCCGGCCTCCCGTCAGGACAATAGCCGCAGTCGTCGCCTCTGCTCCCTGGCATGCCGTTGGGCCCAGGTTGGCCGGGCACGCCGATTCGACCGTTCTCGCCGGGGGGGCCAGGAAGTCCTGGCAGGCCGGGGGGCCCCTGCTTCTTCACGCCGGTGCCAGGAAAGCCCTTTGGGCCGGACGGTCCTGCGTCGCCCACTTCGCCAGGGACCCCCGGGTAGCCGTCCAAGCCAGAGAGGCCGTCTTGGCCTGAACCGGGGTGAAATAGGCCATCAAATGCCCTCGGATTCGAGGCCATTTAATCGCCACTCTATACTAACTTTCCACTCTAATTTTGCCGCTCCCGCTTGGAACTGAATTCCCACTGTAATTCATTGTTGAGATTCTGAACATTCTTCTAACATGAATCAACTTCTTAATGAACTTTACTCAAAGTGATAACGTGAAAAGTTTAAGTTTTGCTTTTGCACCTAATATATAACTGACTAAATAATTTGAAGGAGAATCTAGTCTAGAAGAGCAGTGAAAGATGCTTTTGATGTTGTTCATTGTCTTGAAAAAAAGGAAAGTTTTAATTCGATCTTCTCCAAACTCTTTAGGCAAGACTGCCTAAAATGCACACATATTACATATTTGCATGTCCAAATTGTCATATTTTGCCCAGTGCATATTTTTCTTTGGGCAATTTTCTCATAGGCATTTTGCATTTGCAATGTGGAAGTGGCGAACCACAGCCAAGGGCCAGATGAAGGACATCACCAGCTTCAGTGGGAATTCGGGTTCATTTGGCCCGATCAGACATCGGCTATCTGGCCAAAAAGTGCTTGACTCGTTTGGCTAAACTGAGTTCTCTGTTTAAGATGTCCGAACTTTCTACTTAGGTAATTTGAGATTGCCAGACAAAACAGTGTTGAAGATCGAAGAGGCGTCAGCACTCAACGATGAATTAGAGTGGATTTAGAGTTTAGAGTGGCGATTAATATTATGCGTCCGAGAAACCTGGCGGTCCCTGGATGTCGTAGCCTGGCAGCCCCTGCTCGCCGAATGCTCCAACCGCCCCCGGTTCGCCGGGTCTGCCTGAAACAACAAAGTGCTGCAGTCCGTAAGGGAGGGAACTTTACCAATTCCTCCTGCGAACCCTGGATAGCCGTCCTCGCCACGATCGCCGCGCATCGTGAATCCAGGCGCTCCGGGTTGACCTGGATTTCCGGGCGTGCCTGGCTCGCCGATCTGTCCGCGTGCGCCCACCGCGCCCATTGGCCCGTTCTTGCCAGGAAAACCCTTCTCTCCGGGAATTCCGTCCGCACCCTTGAGAATTTCCCGTTTGATTGACTGGATGAAAGTACGAATATTCAAATAGGCCACCTGTGGGCCACGGGATCCTGGAGCGCCTTGGCCGGAGCCGAACGGGCCCGGGGGCCCAGCATCGCCTTCAGGACCGCAGCGACCTGGATAGCCGATATCTCCGGCGGAACCCTTCTCGCCCAGGTAGCCCGGATGGCCCGCCGTCCCGGGAGTGCCCTTCTCGCCCTTTGGTCCCGAAGCGCCAGTGTCGCCGTCTTTGCCTTTCTTGCCCTGGGAACAGAAAGGGTGCGTGGTGATGTTGACAGAGAATGTCCAATGAGGGATTGGGTGAGTGATTCAAATGTTCAAATTTGGGTCCCACCCTATTGCCGGCGTCGCCGAAATCGCCCTTTTGGCCCTTAAGCCCTGGGTAGCCTGGCGGTCCGTCGAATCCGGGCATACCGGGGGGTCCGACCGGGCCTCCGCGTCCCTTCTCGCCCTTTTCTCCCGGATGTCCCGCCGGACCCTGGATCACTTCGCTCTCCTCGGGCGATGTCAACGAGCCCGCGAAATTGCCAGTCAGGCCAGGAGGTCCTTGGGAAGACGTTCGTGGGAGAGGAATTTGGCACTTGCCTGGCGCTCCCATCAGTCCCTTTTCGCCCTTCAGACCCGGCATTCGCGGCCCCTCGCGCCCCTTTTCGCCGTGCGGACCGGGGAAACCTGGCGGCCCGTAAGCGCCCGCATCTCCGCGCCAGCCCTTCAGTCCGGGTAGACCCGGGTGGCCAGACATGCCAGGAATCCCAGGTTGGCCTGGCTCTCCTTTGGCGCCCTTGATGCCTTCCGAGTTGATGCCGCCGTCGCCAGGAGGTCCGGCGTAGCCATCTCGGCCGCGTTCGCCGACTGGGCCGCGTTGGCCCGGCAGACCAGGTTGGCCAGGAAGACCAGGGATACCCTGGAAAGGAACGTGGCAGTACTACTGTACGAATCGAGTTCCCTTTTTGTTCGCCCTTTTGGCGTTTGTCCGTTTGGACACTCACGTCAGTGCCGTTGCATCCAGGCGGACCCATCTCGCCGGGAAGACCAGGCAGTCCGTCCAGCCCGGGCAGGCCATTTCTGCCAGGTGAGCCCGGCAGTCCCCGATCGCCACGCATACCCTTGGGCCCGATGTCGCCAAAGTCGCCTTTTTATATAATTTGGACGATTAAAAACAATTTATTTTAAAACGCTATACGGCTGAATGTTTTGCGTTCTCACCTTCGGCGCCCTGCATCCCAGCTGCGCCCATCTGGCCCTCGGGCCCATCGGTACCCGGAGTGCCAGGAAAGCCGCGCTCGCCGCCAAAGCCGACGCCGCCCTGCTCGCCCTTGGTGCCGGGACAGACGCACGGGGGCGCACATCCCTTGCACGCGAACGGCTCTGCCCGCTGCACAACGGTGAGAAATTGCAGCGCCAGGAGCACCAGAAGCGAGGGGCGCCACATCGCCACAATGCGCTGATGTCTGACGCGCTGCTTTGATTCGTCGTTCATGCGCCAATGGAGTAAATTGTGGAGATTGAATGGAGAGGACAAATCAGCCTAAAGGGCCGGGATCTAGGATTACCTAAATTATTAAATTATGCCAGGAAGTGGACCTAGCGGGGCAATTGACTTGGCTCCCGAGAGGGAAGACAAAATGCCTTTTGTCCTCTCTCGGGGGACACTGATCAGTTATTAGCGGTTGGGAGAAGTGGCCGACCGAGGGCCAACTGAGAGCCGCCCTCCTCCCGATGAGTCACAGCTCTCTGGCCCTCGGACACACTTTGCAGCAAAGAGCCGAGAAATGTTGCCCGTTTGTGTCTGGCCCAGGCCAACAACTGGCGCCCCCCGCAATAATTCTAGAGCTCCAGGCTCTCGCAAATTTGAGCACCACCTAATGTGTTTGGAGTCACAACAAAATGGGTTTTGAGTGTCCATCTGCAGCTGGAGTGATATTTTAATACTTCCGTAACAACTAAAACAGTTTCAAATGGCAATTGCCTGTGTCCCTACCGCCCAAATTCCTATCGCCAGAAGGGAAGCGGCGATCGATTGGGCCAAGGCACTAGGGATAGGCAAAGGAAGCAACGGACAGCGGCTGGATGGCTCTCCTCTTCGCTGTGCCTGGCGCTCCCCCGGCGCTGCCGCCTTGCCATTTGCAGGGCTCGCACCGCCATTGCTTTGCAACAGCTGCGGCGGGCAAGTTTTGATTCGGCCGCGGAGGCGCACATTTCTTTACGAACAGAAAGAATAATAGATGGGAGGGGCAAATGGCTGTGCTGTGGGCCAGGTGCAGCCGAGATCAGCGGATCCGTTACATGGTTTCGGAATGAATTTGGCGGTGACCTGTGGCTGATCGCCATTCGAATTCTATTGGGTAAAAGTGCTGTCGAGACCTACTAATAGTTTTTCAAGCATTGTGAGGGTTATGTCACTGATCAGTGATCACAAAGCATATCTCATCGTTAATAGACAGTTCAAGATAGACGCTGTAATTAATGTCTTGTTTCACTGAAAGTACATCATTTCTGGGGCCTTCTCCGTGTTCGGCTGCTGTCCCATTCCCCCACCGCCTCCTTCCTCCTGTGCACCTCCCCGCTTTTTATCGCCCACAATCTCGAGGTGCCCATCGCTGCAGAGCTGTGCTCGCACCGAACGCAGCTCCACGTCGTCGGCCACTTGGTATCGGCGCGTCAGCTGACGGCGGACACTCATCCCTTCGCGGGTGTTGTGCTCGTGTAGAGCGTCTACACCCAGCACGTTGGACGAGGAATCGATGAAGATCTGCGAGCGGCAAAGTGGATCGATCCACTTGTTCGGAGGCTCACTTGCAAGTCTGCGGCTTCGAACCCTTTGGCCCGTATGCGAATGTGAAACCCTTCTTCGCCGTTCCAGATCTCTGCGTCCAGCTCCTCTGCCGCCTTCTCCTCGTCCGCAGCTGCGTCGGGCTTCTTCGTTTCTGTTGGCGGCTCTCTTTCCGGACCTTCGTTGGAGACCTGGTTGCGCTGTTCTTCCGCAACGGGGACGTCGATTCGCTCTTCCCCCACTTGTTGTAGCTCCGTTCTCATCAGGAGCTGTCGCAAGGGCTGGTTGCGCCTGTCAGTTGTGGGTGCCTCCCAACAATGGCCGGCATTTTTGCGACGTCCAATTGGCATGTGTCTAAGTTGAGAACTAAAAATGGGGACTTGTGTGTGATAAATTTCGGAATTTTCAATATTCTCCCACCTCACGGTCGCGTTTGGCCATTCTCGCGTTCGGTACTCTGCCGCCCTCCACCGCTCCGAAAAGTACTGCTCCTCGTGCCACCAGCGCTCATCCACAATGCGGCGCCGCAGATCTCTGTCGCACAACAGCTCTGGTGGCCCGAATGCAGTTTCGCGCACTCGCCACTCCGAACGGTTAAAGCGCGAAACAAATGCCATGTTGAAACTGGAATTAGTATATTTTGGGGTGAAGCTGCGCTTATATTTGTGCTGCGAAGGGAAAATGTCTCGGCCGCGAAGCGGGAAACGATTATTCGTTTCGATGAAAACGAGACAGCGTGAGAAATGAATAAGCGAAACAGCGGCGAAGGGATAGGCGCGTCCCTAGCCCACTTTTTGGCCGCGATATTTGCTTTTTAAATGGAAATTTCGGTTCAGCAGAAAGCCCAAATGTTTTCTCATTCTTCGATTGGAAACTTAATTTTTATTCAGCCGCACAAATACAAACAAAATGCCATATTCGAAGACTGCGGATTCGAGCTTTCATCCGCGGGCGCGCCAGTTTGTTGGGTCCTCTCCCTCTCCGCCAGCAGGCGGTTGGGGCGCAACTTCTCGCACTCGACGGGACACAATTTCGCCGCCGTTGCGCAACACCAACTGCAAAGGGAGGGCGGACATGTGGGGTCTGAATGGTAAGTGTCTGCTCCCAAGCTCCCAACCAACCTGATCTCCCTCGATGTGCAGCTGCGCCTGGTGCTGCTGTTGGGTGCCCACGGTGGGCACACTGAGCATGCAGACGAGCAGCAGGCAAGGCACTAATAACACGGACATTCTGGCGGATTGGGGGGTTCGAGGTTGGTTTGCACTTAAAATTTAAAATAACGAAACTGAACGTCATTGTGGTGAAAGGGCAGGGATTTGGGGATCGGATTGAGCGGCAGAAAGCGGCGAACAGAGTAGCGGGGAGGATCCATCCACTCACTGCAACTGGGTCAGTCGAGCGAGAGCGGCTCAGACGGCGCTGTGGATTGGGCGCGGTTCCGCGCGGTGCGAGAGCAGCAAGCATTTTGTTAATTTCTTGTTCTGCTAGTACTCGCTGTGAGCAAAAATTGATGCACAAGCGAAAATGGAAAACAATGAATAATGATTATGCTCCGCGTTTTTTGGAGCCAAATTAGGCGCAGCAAATATAAACATTGATGCTAGCCCATTTTGAACAAACAAGTGTTAACAGATTTACACTGCATCAAGTATTACGATTACAAATAAAACGAGCGAGTCAAGTTCAAGTGGCCAACGATTGCAGCTGAACAAAGAGTCAAACATGTGAGGAATACAACATTAGGAAACAATCATTGGCCGACTTCGACAAATAGAGCGTGAAAATGACAAAAAGCGATGCCAAAATTGGAAAGAAAAAACGCTGGCAATTTTTTGGTTTTGTGGGAAAAATTGCTTTTAGTTGTGTTCTTCTGATCTTTGTTGTGGATGTGGACCCGTCTCTCGAACTGCTCCGTTCCTAGGTACTCATTCACGCCGCCATCTGCTGCAGCTGCGGCTCGATGGTGCCGTCCGAGGGGAAGTGGGAGTATTGGTGCGCCAGCCGGCCGCTGCCCCCGCTCTGCGTGCTCACGATGGTCATTTGGCCGTTGCCAATGCTGTCGGACCGCCCGACCAGGCCGGAACAGAGCGCGCCATTCAGAGAGCCGCTCCCGCCACCACTGCCCCCGTTGCTGCCGCCGTAGAGCGAGAGCGAGGATCCGTTGGTCGAGTGCTTCTGCAGGGAGGGGCGGACGTTCAAAAACGAGTTGAGAAACCGAGGCAATATCCAAATTCCGGACGGGATGCAAACAATTCGGAGTCTATTTCACTTTATGAGTCCCAATCACAGTTTACGTTTTTGTTGTTTAGGTCACTTTTGTCGGACTGAGGGTATGCCAATTTTAACACAAAGTAGTATAAAAAGTTGGACTTTGAAACTTCTGATTGGACTCGTAAGTGGAATAGAGCCCACTTCGGGTTCTCGGGATCCTTTGTGGCTGTGCTCACCCTGCACATGGGCTTGGGCAGCTCCTCGCAAGAGTTGGACAGCGCACGACCCACCGAGGCGCACGAGGCGCCAGATGCGGTGCGCCTTCGAATGCCGCTGCTGCCGAAACCTGCACTTTCTGTGGCGGAACAGAACATATTATCTTTGGTGGTCTTTGTCAATCAGTTTGGGGACTTACCGCCCTCGCTCTCCTCCATGTGGGCGTCGTCGCCCGTCTGGAAGCCCACAATGTCCTGGAAGCGGAGCGGCGTGGAGAACAGTCGGCCCAGGATCACGATGGCCGTCAGCAGGGAGGACAGCGTGCAGATCAGCAACAGGACCGGCGGCACAACGACAAACTGAGAAACGGGAACCGGACCGTCGTTCTATTTATTTTTAATTTACCAGTGACAAGAGGAACTTTTTCCGATGCTGCTGCCACGCGTACGAATAGAACACTGTGATCACCAGCGTCCAAAGGGCCAACTGAGCCTGCACAATGTCACTGAGTAGCGATGGCCGACGCCGGTCCGCATTCTCGGAGGAGGCCTGAATTTCCGGATTCTCAGCTTTGGCAAAACGTATAAGTAATAAGGTAATAAGTAATAGTAACCCCTTCAGGTTAGGGGGTGGAAATAAAAAATAATCAATTCCTATTTTTATTTTCGCTCTCTCATGTGTGTTACTTTCTCAGCTACACATTTCGGCTTTTTGATCTCTTCGCACTCTGGCGAGGTTTTATCTCTGTTCTCTTCTCTTCCCTTCCCCTGTTCGCAAGCCAAATTGGGCTGGCGCTCTTGGACTCTATTCTCACAAAATTTTCCGCTGTTCTTCTCGTGCTCTAGTGAATTTTTATCGCAAAAATACTATTCATTCTGAGGGCAAACATGGCAAAAAATGATGCCAAAAATGGCGAATGGTGTGGTGGCCAGATTAGGACTCCAATGGGTGTACCTTTCTGCCTCGGGAACGGTTCACCTCTTCACCCTGCTACGGTCATGCACCGATTGCTAGGTGGACCGCTAATCGCAAAAATGCAATATCCCGGAACAATTTATCTAATCCATTGCACAAATATGCGAATTTTTTGGTGTTACGCCAAACATGCATTCCATTTCTGCGGCCTGCTAAAATTAACCACTCTGACCGGTCGCGCTCGTTTAAAATGCGAAATCAATAGAAAGTGGAACCTTTCTCATCCCTTTTCCCGTCGTAAGTTCGATGTGCGGAAGATTGCGTCAGGATCAGTTGAAATCAAAACACAAAATATCGAGGAGAGGATGTTGTTGAAATGTGGGCAGCAGAGCAGCAATCAGTGTGGAAACTACGATTTTTGTTTGGGGCAAAATGGAGCGGCGGCCCGGCCGCGAATGGGCCCGTTTTTTCGCTGTGTTTGCAAACAAAGCGGACGCACAGCGGCGGCGGGACTTTGTTCTTCGGACCGCGCCGAGACCAATGTCCAGCACTCGCACTTGCCACTGCACTTTGGGCGCGACAACAACGACAATAAAAATGGAGAAAGAAGGAAGGAACTGGGAAAAGCGTTTCATCCCCGAAACTATTTGTTTCAGCGTTTGCATGTGCTAGGGGAATCGATTCTTCTCGGTTGGACCTCCGAGCCTATGGGCACTCGAATGTGCACAGCCAAATGGCTGACCAAAATTGGCTTTGCATTTTGGGACTTTTAACTTTATCTACAGCCAACCTCGCTCAGGCACATGCTCAGCTTGTCCAGCTCATCGGAAGAGCACACCATCAGCTCGTCCTGCGAGAGCCACTCCTCCTGTTGGCCGCCACCCAATTGGCCACTGCCGCGTATTTGGTCGATGCTGCTCACACTCGCCACCTTGCCCAGCACGTAATTCCCGCCGCTGTTGCCAGTGCCGCTTCCGTTGCCCCCATTGCTGCGCCGTCGTTCGCGTTGTTCCCGCATTTTGTTTGGTCGTTAATCAAGCAAATTAATATTTAATAGCAGGTATTTATATATGTAGTTAGGGTTAAACAAAAATTAAAACGATCTGAAAGTCGTGAAATGAACAAGATCAGGCAGCGCAGCGCATTAAGGATTACAAATTAATATATTTTAGTTTGGACAGACTTTTCGGCCAAATGCGATTATAATAATTATTAAGTAAGGGTGGCGATGATCTTGCGGCGGTCGCAAACTGTCAATTTGTGAGGCTATCCACCGCAAAAGAGCCAACTGGCGGCGAAACCAAACGGTAGCAGTGGAAAGAGTGACGCCCCCGCCCCTTTTTGTGAAGGCGGATGTGGGGGCAAAGGTCTCCCCCAACTCCCTATCCACAGTTTCCAGATGAAGTGAGTGCAATGGGTCATTTCCTCATTTCATTATCATTACCCTTTGATCATTGTCGGGACACCCTCCAATTGAGGAGAAATAATGTGAGCAGCGTGGACTTTGCCCCCAAATAGTATCTGAGCGGTGTCTGCTGTGAGTAATGAGTACTTTGCTGTTTGCTCGTTTGTGAGCTCTGGCTCTGGGCGAGGAATTGCGCCGCGTTTCTTGTTCTAGGCATGGGCGCACAAGTTTTTAAGCGAGGGAGTGGCGCCCAGATAAGGTTTAGTTCATTTTTAGTTGGTCGCGGGGAACATTCCCAAACATTTTGAGCGATTTACAACTCGCGAACAAACTATTGTCCATGTGTAATGTATGTATTTTTTAGCAAAAAGCTTGGCGACCCCCAGACCCCCACAGTCGAAAGAAGGGAAGCTTATGAAGTTATGAATTACCCATGATATCAGAGGGAACATTTGAATTTCGAATAGAAATTTGTTTGTTTATTTGTTTTTTCGCGAAAACAACAAGATTCAATATTAGAAAGAATGGTACGATTACGATGCTGATTGAAATGAAAATGGGCGGCAGAATCAACAAAACAAAATGGGACTGGGCGCAGCGCAGTGAGTGGATGGGAAATGGGAGGAAGAAAGGTCACGAAAACAGCCCGCCATACACATACATAGGTAATTTGATGAATGGCGAGTTGACGAGGCATTGGGGTTTGGGGATCGATGCATCTGGGCAGTAAAGGGCAGGAGCAATAGGTGTATTTCAGCCCCGAAGTTGTTTTGTTATCAACAGTGGGGCAGAGTCGTCAGGTCAACAACACATTCACATTCCATTCTACTATTCTGCTGATGCTGTTCTGCACTTTTCTCTCCGCCCAACCCAGCAGTTCCCTTCTCTTTCCCGCTTTGCAGCAAATCGATCAAATTGCGGCAGCATCAGCAGCACTCGTCATTTGGCCGCAAAGTGAACACAAAAAATACACACTTACTAGCAAGAAAAGGCGATTTAGCCCTCGAGAGCGGAGAAAAAATAGGCAATCGATAAATATTGTGCTTCGCGTAAGCTCATTTACATACAAGCCGGCGAATTTTTTGTTTATCCACCAGCAGTAATAAAAATTCGTCGAGGAAAATAAGAATGTAACAGAACGAAAAGCTACTTAGTGATTTTCCCTCTTTTGGCTCTTCTTCCATATTTTGCTGACAACAACACTTTTGTGCGCCGCTGCCATTGATAAATGATAATTTGATAATTGGTAAGGGATAACTGATTAACGATAGTATTGATAAAACCATAAAACACGAAACAGAGCAAAAGGCAAAGACAAATTGAAAAACACAGCAATTAAAAACAAAAGCGGCCAAATATTTTCATCCCAAAGATGTGTAAACGCAACCCGATTTGCGCAAGTAACGCCCAGCAGGATGGAATAATGACGGATGGAGGACTGATTTAATTTCAAACTAAGAATTTGCCGTTCAAGTATTTTAGACATTTGGTAATTGGTACTCTGGGTCCAAATTGGATGTGTCCCCGAAGTGTTAACACTGTTAACCACGTAATCATTAATCAACTAATATGTATTATCTTTTAGATTCTTTGCCCGAGTAAATGGGTCAAACGAGAAACGATGGAAGAAGAATCAGAATGATTTGCTTGCTTCCTGTATTTTCCACTCATTTCTCTAATTTGGAGTATTTAAAACGCCCAAAAAATTTGACAGCTGAATGTGTCCATTTGTGTCTTTTCCACTACAAACAAAGTCCCTGTGCCATTTATCTGCCCGATCCTATCCCGACATTGCTTAATAAAATGTAATTTATGCTAAGAACTGAGCACTTCAAATTACAACATGGTTGCGGACCATTGCAAGCTGTACGGGGAAAGAGTGCAGAAATACGCCGTCGTGGTCCGTATCTTCGTACACCTTTTCGGCGAGCTGTCCTGGCACTTGTGAGGTGACCTGCGGAGACATGTCAAATGGACAGATGGGGTTGCCTTACCTGTCCGCAGACTTGGTAGCCGACCAGCTGGTCGCGTTTGCTGTAGATGGAGAAGCGGTGCCGGCCCTCGTAGCCCTGTTGGCGGTTGATGTCCTGGAGGAAGGCGCTCTCTGCCGGACAGAAGCCAGAGTAGAGTCCGGTCAGCGAGTTGCAAACGGGCAACAGCGAGAGCACACAGCCCGGCACCGAAAGGGCGCCAACCTGAAGAATCAGTTGATCGCCTGGGAACTTTGACTGGTTTTGCCTGCAGCGAGATGCCATGGTTGGGACCGGCGACGCCGACGTAGGTGTCCACGTATTTGGTCAGCGGAGCGCCCAAGAACTCGCCGGTGTCCACACAGTAGCCGCCGAGAATGGCTTTGCGTGACACTGGAACGCCCAACGAGTAGCCGACAACGTCCACTCAAAGTAAGTGGGAATTCGATTCCAAGAGTCCGTTCGGCAATGATTCTCCCGATATTCTTGACCAAGAGAACATGTCGTACGTACCTTGCTTGCCAGTGTAGAGACGCACTGCCACAATCAGAGCGCGGACCTGAAAAACATGGAGTTCAGTCAGTTGCGAATCAAGTTCCCGCGAAACCAGTTTCACGTAATGGCACTTCATTGAGTAGCTAGCCCACCTAAATAGGTATTTAATTATGATGCAGAACCAATTGTTTTGGGAGAAATTTCTCTGCTCTTTTATTTCTCTTCTGATTAGACCCACTGCAACGGATTTCCTTGGTCCCCGTCGGCGTACGTTGTGCCGTACAGCTCGCCAAAAGTGAACCCGCTATTGAAGAGGAAGTCCGCGGACTGCTTCATTTTGTCGCACGCCCGATTGGAACTTGGAAGTAAATATTCATTATGCCAATAGTCTCATTTGTCTCAATCAATTCTTATTGAATTTGAATTCTTGATCTTGATAAATAAGGTTCCCGGCTAATTGGGCACCACGGAAAATTGGGCACCAGGAAAATTGGGCACCAGGAAAATTGGGCACTAGGAAAACTGGGCACTGGAAAATTGGGCACCAGGAAAATTGGGCACTAGGAAAACTGGGCACTGGAAAATTGGGCACCGGGAAAACTGGGCACCAAATTTTTATTGTTTAAACAGTTCGAACATCGCAATTTTGACGATTATGAACAAATTAAATTTGTCCTTGTGGTTGTTAATATGGTGTGATGCCCTAGTGCTTATGCTTAGCTTATGCTTAAGCTTATGTCTAAGCCTAACGTGGCGCCATTGGGCTTTAAGCCAAAATAGCCCACTCGGCTACACCTGCCAACTTTGACATGTCATAACTTTGTCCGGATTGGTCGGATCGACCTGATTTTGGTGTCATTCGACTCAGCTCGTCGAGAGGAGTCGAATGAGCTATAACATGAGTACAAAAATCAAGTACTTGATGAAAAATCAGACATATGACAAAATCTATGATTTTTCGTTTAAAAACCAATTTCCGCAAAATTTCTCGGTCCGCTTCATCGTTTAAAAGTGGTCCGGAGTCAAACGGACGCTTCTAAGTATGGTTTTGGCGCGGGGCATTGGATGCACCACAGCCAAATCATTTCTTCGATATTTGTGTTATTAAAAATTAAAAAAAATTTTTGGTGCCCAATTTTCCAATGCCCAATTTTCCCGGTGCCCAATTTTCCGTGGTGCCCAATTTTCCGACCACGGATAAATAATAACTAAGTAATAAGTAATAACTAATAACACTAAGGGATTAGGCCTTTTCATTTGATTTTCATTTCAAGTTTCAGATATGGGGAAAGACACGCACAATTTCAATTTGATTATGAGGCAAGGCTGGTTTGAATTAGCAAAGACAACGGAGGGACGAGGCACGCATTGTTTGTATCGATGTATGATTCTGACGGAAAGTGGGGAGCGAGAGTGTGCAGAGAACAAGAAGGACGGCAACGAAGTGCTGATCAAGTGTCGATGCGAGAATGGCTGGAAACTGTTGCCATTCTCTTCTTCAATGCCTTGGAAGCAAACGTGGAGCCGCGGATGAACGACAAGCGAAACAACAAGAACACGCCTAGGCCAAGCACAGGCACCACTGCTTCCACTTCGTCCACCACGCCTTCGACCGGTATATTCCGTTTGTCCATTTAGCTTATCCACCCAACTGGCATTTGTAGCGCCATCTCTCGCTGCACACTCCATTGTCTCTCTCCAACTTGACTGCTATTCCCAGCTCATCTAGCTCGCTTCCACCTACTCCAAATACACCCACTACTCCCCTGGCTCAAATGGTGCTAGAATCGTTAAACAAATTTGATGAGGCGTAGATCCCGGAAGAATACGTGGAGAACAGAAGGTTTGAACGGAAGCATGGATTGAAGATAAAACCATCATCCGCGATGAACAAGAACAGATTCCGACCATTTTCCGGTTCCAATTGAGATCATATTGTATATTTAATCCAATTATTTGACTGGTTGACAGTCGGAATTCAGAGAACGCACACTCCATGCACAAACACCACTGGCTGGTTGTTGACCGGCTCATCGGCCGTCTTTTTGCCCCCGAACGAGCCCCAAATGCCGAGATCGCGTCTGCAATGGCATAAATTGGATCGGGAAGCGCATTCCCTCCACAGAGGGGTTTAATTCAAAATGTGATTGTTTGACTGACAAACCTTTCCAAATGTGCGCGCACATCATCCCCGAAGCGTGACGATAGGAATTGGCCAAAGTGGTCGCTGAACTCGGCGCTAGTCAGCGAAAAAACAGCGGTGGCGAGAATGAAGGCGGTGAAGGGCAGCACCATCCTCGGGCGAAACAAAAATGACGCACAGACCGGATCTTTCGGTCTTTTCGCTTTTGCACGCCGCTGCAGGCGCCAGATCCATCCATCTTTCTTTCCTTCTTGCGGCTAATCTTAATCTCAGTCGCCGCCACAATTGATCCGCCCAATTTGTTCCCCTTTCGCCAAACAACACAGCGATAAACATGAGAATTTGGTTTTATTCAAATCAATGCTTCTACATTGGCACAATAATACATATGTAAATTGTATGATGTATACTCAGTTTGTAAAAAATTCGTCATTTTTATTTTGTTTTGAGGATTGCTAGCCAAATAGTGGGGCTTACATAAATGTATATTTGCCTTATTACTTGATTCATTTATAATCGTCGGTCCCATGTCAATTCTTTTTGTCTTTCACTCCGTCTGACCGGCCGCCTCTGCCGCCGGAACGGGTCACTTGTGTACCGCCATTAGTGTACCGCCAGTTGTGTACCGGGTCCATTTGTGTACCGGGCCATTTGTGTACCGCCACTAG
>VAHH01000729.1:0-21636 GCA_013357305.1 Radopholus similis | reverse complement strand
GTCAAATTCAAGGCTAGCTTGCCTTGGGGGTGTCGATTTTGGCCTCTGGCGAAAAGACGATTAAATCTACTATTTGGGGGTATTCTGTCAAGACACCGAATTCGGGGTCAAACGGGATTCATGCGAATTCCCGTCTCCAGAGTCCAACTTCGAAGTGCTCAGTGTGGGCGTGCTGGACTGTGCGCAGGCGGAGCGCTGTGAGTTCTCGCGCAACAAGAACTACGAGATCCAGATCGCCTTCAGACCGAGTCGGGGCGCCATTTGTGCATTCAATTGTGCAATTTTGGTTTTCAGATCGCCGCGTGGATTCGCTCAAAACGGCGGTTTGGGCGCATTTGGGCGATGCGCACGGGGCACTGACTCGGTTCAACATCGAAAACGGTTTTGGTCCGGATGGGTGGAAGACTCTGATTTGTTTGTTCCGCAGACGATGCCTGCGCCGGCAGCAACATCACTTGTCCCGTGGAGCCGGGCCAGACCTACTGGTACACCCAATCGGTGAATGCCCCAGATGGGAATTGGACACAAGTTGGCACCTCTTTTAGGTGTTCATCCTGAACGAGTACCCCCCGATGGACCTGCAGGTCAACTGGCTCATCCAGTCCCCGGACGCGAAGCGCAGTGAGCAGGGATTGCCGCTGAGCCGCGAGATATGCGTCAAATTCCTGGCCAAAGTGAAGGAGCAGTGAACAGAGGAACTGGACAGAATCCATTTGGGCAACTCAATTCTCTTTAACACTTCATTTGTTGGTCCATTCGAATGCATTTATTCACCACATTTCACGCTCTCCGATAGATCCACCACTTTCCGCGAGGGTTACATTTTTAAGTCAATCTAAATTCAGAACAAAATATGCATTTGTTTTGTGTCTGACCGTTTTGGTGAGAGTGGTCCCATTATTGCGTGGGTTCAGCACCACCGAACTCAGCTGCAGCTGGAACTTGCCCTCCCTCCACTTCCCGTCCTTCTCCAGCCGCCAGTTGGTTATTTTGACGCGGTCCACCCGGCTGAAGTCGACGGCCCTCTCGAAGGTGTGGAGGAGAGTGTCGTTGACGAACACCTTCGTCCGACACATTCGGCCATTCCCCCCTCTGAGCCAACCTTGATTTTGTTCTGCGGCTCCGCCACCAGATCCAGCGAGAACTGTCTGTTGACGCCGAACGGATAGTTGTTGCCGTCGAAGTTGTCGCTGACCACCTCCACGTTCTTGTCCAGCGAGCCCTTGGTCCGGTGCATGAATTGGATCTGGCGGCTCTTTCAGACCAAAGTCTCGAATGCATTTACCGCCCGCCGGTTGGCCAGGTAGACGCCCATCTGGAAGGGCACCTCTGCGGTGCTGTCCTCCCGCAGCAGGTCCACCTGGAAGTACTCGTCGCTGGCCACCGCCCTGCCCTCGATGCGCAGCCGCTTCGGCGGAGCGAAGCCCTTGTCGATGCCGTGGGCGAAAAAGTCCAGCAGAAAGGGGAAACTCTGGGGAGACATGTGTTGTAAAAAGGCGATGTGGAGTGTGAACAGTACCGGGTTTTCGAAAGACTTGCTCAGCTGGCCCATCTCGGCGGTGTTCTTGAGCGCAGAATTCGCGAATATTTTGTTGCAAATTGTGTTCTGGCACTGTTCTGTTTGTTGGATATTCTGCACTCTTTAAGGGAGGAGGGAAATGGCGGCGAATGCGCAGATTCCGCCCACTCTGGCCCATTCAATGGCTGTTGGCTGTCTCATCAGGGCAACATTATCCCCTCAATCCTGGGACTAGACGGCGGACAAATGCTTCAAATTTGGCGTACCTGGAATGGATGGAATGGCGAATATGCGGTTGATTGGAGCATTCTGAGGCGACAAGTGCCATTCGTTTAGACCATAGACCTCCAGGAGTATACCAATCTATAACTGCGTCCGTTTGACCAGAAATGGACGCAAATGAAATGGTGAATTGCGAATTGCGATCGTGTCCTTTTCCCAAGACAGTAGTGCAACTGAGACCGTCTATTGCTTCACCACCTCCATTCGCCCGTTCAGCCCCAGCGGCGGAAGTCGCTGCTGGACAGACTGCTGGAGCCCCACCTGCCCCAGCCCCCGCAGCCGCACCCCCAGCCCCAGTGGCGCTTCACCCGCTGCGTTCTGGTCAACACCTTGAATCCGGGGACCGGCTTCAAGTCGCTGGAAAAAAGCAGAGAATGGGGATACGGAGTTTGAACTCTGAACGCACAGTCCTTGCTCGTTTTCGCCTTCCGGCAGTTCCAGCAATTGCCCGGTTTCCGCCGTTGTCGAGGGAATGAGCACCATCAGAACCAACAACAACAGAGGGGCAGTGGTGCACCGTTGTTGCATTGTTTTTGAGCGGAATGAATAGATTGGGGGCAAGGATGTTTAAATCTTTTAATGTTTGGAATGGATATGGATACTGAGAAATAAGAAATGCACACCGTCCTTGGGACGGAAATTCGGCGAACTTCAGCCAATAAAAATACTTTTGTTTTGCGCTGTGCAGCTGACCCAGTTGTTTGATCGATGGTTTGTTTTTGATTTCAATTTTGGAGACTGTCTAGTGTCCATTGATAATGGGAAAATTTTAAGTGGCCCCAAAAGATTTCCAAATAGCCCACAGAAGTGGGTCAAAATCAAGATGTTAGGGGACAGGATCAAATTTACGCGGAAAAGTTAAATTACAAATGAAAGTTCCAAATCCCAAATGCAAAAGTAGAAGGAGGACAGACGGATAGAATCACATCCCAGTTTTTGTTACAATCCCCGATTTCGCCCCCGGATCCGTTTACGTTTAGTAGGTCTCCAGTCTGTCCAGGGCGTCGAACAACATCGTATCGGGGTTTCTGCCGCGCATCTGCTGCGAGGCTGCCTGCACCTTCTCCAGGTCGGTGTGTCTCGTCTTCCAGCCCAGTGCGTCCAGAATGGCCAGCGAAACATTTTCGGCGGTGAAGCGGAAGTCGCGTTGCTCGTCCCCAACTCTGGGCACATCCACGGGCACAGCCGTGCCCTCCACCTTCTCTTCCCCTTTCCCTTCAACTTTGTTCTCCGTTTGAGGAGTCTCCTCTGCGTCTTCGGCTTTCTTCTCCTGTTCCCTTGAAGTCTCCTCCGCATTGCCAATTCTGTCCTCCGGATCTCTAAATAAGATCAGAGAATGGCCCATCATTCTCTTCCACATTTGGGGTCCCACGTGAACAGAGGTTTTCCCTTGTAGAAGGTGATGTCCAGAGCGGTGCCCAGACCGTTGGCCATCAACTGCTCTGCATTGTACGGCTGGTCCACTTGGAACGGGAAGCAGACCATCGGCTTGCCGAAGTACAGGCCCTCCAGCTGGCTGTGGCGCCCACAGTGGGAAATGAAGATCTTGGTGCGCATATCGGCTGAAATTGAAAGATTCGTGTTTCCTTGGCCCCCAAATGATATTTGCGAACCGAGGATGTGCAGCTGCTGGACCCAGCTGCTTGCGTGGACGTTTTTCACCTGGTTCAGCCGCTCGATTCGTTCCGTGTCCTTTTTGCTCAATTGGACGACGAACAGCAGGTTCGGGAAGTTCTGGATGGCTTCTTCCAGAGCGGCGAACTGGTCTGCGCCGATCTTGGTCTCGGACTTGACCGCTGTGCCGACAGTGAACAGAACAATCCCCTCCATTTTCAGTTCGCCCATCGCTGCTGCCTTCGCTTCGATCTTCGCATCCAGTCTCTGCCTTGGAAGGCATCTGTCCCTCCAAAGTTGCTCCAATCTCGTTCCCGCGTTTTTCAGAACAAATGCGCGCAATTTGGCGCAAAATGCCTCCAGTCTCGTGAACACCTTGTCCCGGCCCTTTCGGCCGTCCTTTATGTGGATGCCGCCCATCATCACCACTTTCGGGTGTCCCTCGTGCACAGCCGCACTCAGCGCAGCGCCCCCGTCGATTTCGATTTCGGGCACTGTGTTCACCAGGTACAGCGGGGCATCGTGGAACAACTCCACAGTCCCAGGGTACGAAGGGGACTGCTCCCGGAGCCAGCGGTCCTACGGCAGAATAGGATCTATGCCTCTGATCCCACTTCCCCCGGAGGCCTTACAACGTCCTTGAGTTCTCCCTCTTTGTCGTGTGCGTACGCAATGTAGTCCTGATTCAGTTTCAGCATCATGTCCTTCCGCTCGCTTCGATAGATGGTGCTGAACTCGTTCAGATTTGTGCGCCCACTCACTGCACAAAATATGTAATTTTCATGAGTGGACATTGGCTCTGAAATCATTACTTGGCAGTCTGTTCGCCTTTTCCCACACTTCTTCGCCCAAGTCGTGCAACTGCTGTGGGTTGGGTGCGTGGTTGTAGTACTGAAATGGGGCATTTGGAAAGGCCATTTTGGCGAAACAAACGATAATGTTTTTGAGGCCCAGCGCGTGGAAAAGGAATGGCGCAGTTCGCGTGAAGAACACGAACTCTGTGATGCCCACGTGGAACTCTTTCGCCTTCAGTCTGGCCATCAGTTCCGCATCTTTTGTCATCGCTAAACGGTGATTGCATTAAAAAATATAATTTGGGTCTCACAATTGTAGAGTTTCGCAAAATTGACGTGGGAATTTTTGACAGTCCTGTCCCGCAAAATTGCGAGCAACTCCTCATCTTTCGGCACGTACGGCTCGATCGTCAAGTTACTGTCTTCTTGGCCCTCAGCGTTGAAATCGACCTCCTCCCTGGATATCTTGATCAGCAGCAGGTGCACCGAGTGCCGCTTCTTGAGCACATTGGCGAGCAGTTTCACGAAGTGCACGTGGCTCTGGCACGCCTCCAGACTGGCCATCACCAGCAGGATGTTCAGCCTCTTGGCGTTATGGGCGACTGTAAATCTGGGGTTTTGGGCGGGACTAAATGCGGCCAAACCAACCCTTTGCGGTAAGCCACGTCTTCAATTTGTGGAACTGCTCGGGTATGTTCGGGAACTTGATCTGGATCGGACTGTCCGGGTGCAGACCCGTGCCTCCTGAATCCAATAAGTAATGCCTTTGCCCCAAACTTTCGTTCACCTCCATTCGACGCCCGGAACAAGCAGAACAGAATAACCAGCACTGGGAGGAATGCCTTCGCAGACTTGAGAATGATGTTGGCCATCTGCCGCCGATTTGCTGGGGAATGATTTATGTAAAATGTAATATTGCTCTAAACATTTGGATTCATTTCAAATGGGGCGAATTGGATGGAAGAGGGGAGGGAGGGCCCAAAGCCAAAGGGTGGTGGTGGAGTGGAGAGGCACTGCTGAGGGAAGGCACTTCCATTGGCCTTTTTATGGGCCGATTCTGGTGCGGGGGAGTACCAATAGGTAAAATAGGTAATTGATCGATCCACATCCCTCCCACCACTGCTCCCCTTGGCATCGATGGACGTGCCCATTTTCTTTCAGAAAGTGGTCTCTAAAGACTCTCTTGTCCTATGGCCATTCTCTTCTCTGACGACTGGATTGGGAGAGTAAGCTCTGGACAGGGAGCGGAGCCAAAGTTCGTAAATTCGAACCGAAAAATCAGTAATACCTATCTAATTTGTACATTGGTATTCCCACTTCACCAAATCAAAATGAATCTATGCACAAAGGCTTCACATCGATCTGTTTGCCTCTTTTCGATTGCTAATTTCCGCAACAAATATTTATGAAGAATGTGGTGAGGGTGTGGATCTTGCAAAAATAAACTCCCCCATTCCCATTTCCCAATTCCCCTAAACAGCGAAACAAAAGTGGACCTTTACAAACTGAATCGATAAAAATAATAAAAAGCGGGTATTTTAGTGCCATTAGAAAATAGCGTTTGATCCGAAGATCCGTGGATATCTCTGGCCACGAGGTTTATTCCGCAGTTTTAATAATAATTTGTGATAAACCCAAAATCTCGAATGCATTTGTTTGTTCCCATTTCAGAGAATCTCTCGCTCTAGTGGCGGTGCATGGCCAATCCGATCTTCTGGTGGTTGGGGGTGTAGTCGAATGCGACGCAGAACTGCGCGAAGAACAGCTGTCCGAAGAACCAGGCGTCCTTGTGGACCAGTGGCGGGATGTCGGGCATCCCGCCATCGTGCGGGGTGGGCCGGATCATCAGGTGGCAGATGTTCTTGGAGGGGTCCTTCGGGTCCAGCACCACCTCAAATCAATGGGTTCGGCCGGTGTTTTTGGGAGTCCCTGGTGCTCACGTCCAGCACGTACTGCTCCGGGGTCATCGTGTAGGTGTGCTCGTTGAAGGTGAAGCTGATGTCCGGCAGCTGGGAGCGGTCGCACTCGACGGCCACGTCCTTGGGCTCCTGACAGGTAAGCGCATAGTCATTTTGCCAGAAGGGGCATTTGCTCGCCTTTCCCTGGATTTCCTGCTTGATGGGCTTGACCAACTTGAGCAGCGGCTCAAGGGCTTCTCGCGGGGCGAAAATGAACGTGTGGAAGGTGGAGAAGAAGGCGGGTCCGCCCTTGATCAGCTGGTCCCCGTACTCCACCTTCTGCAGGGGTATCTGCCTGAAAGGCGAAATGCGAGATTGAGGCTGTTCAGCCGCTCATTCAATTGCCGACCATCGGGACGCGAAGAACGGCTTCGGAATCCAGTTCCAGGCGAAGTCGCCGCCCACGCAGTCCTTGTTGTTCAGGGCCCCGACGGTGATGGAGCCCCGCTGCACGTTGTAGAAGTCCAGTTTGCTGGGGGAGAGAGAAAGGTCCCCCATTCAGTTCGTTCCGCCCTTACGAGGTCGGCTCCAGGTAGACCGAGGCAACCTTCTTCCGCTCGTTCTTCAGCAAGTACTCCATTCCGCTCGAAATCGGGGAAAGCGGACTAATGGGGCGAAAGGGAATCACTGCAAACAGCGGAACAAAAATCATACCCGGCGAATGCCAGCGAGAAAATTCCGTCCAGTCCCGGAAGGGCGTCCTTGGGCGCATTTTCGTAGATCACGTTGAACTGGTCGAACTTGTTCCCGTTCAGCAGCAGGAACTTGCCCTCGGCCTGCACCCCGCCAAGCTAAATTCGGAGGTTTCAATTGTTCCCAAAGGCCAACGCACCGAAATCACGTCCTTGGCCAGAGTGTAGTTCTTGAGCGACAAAATGCTGGAGAAGGTGCTCGACTTGCGCGGGTCAAACGTGCGGGCTGTCTCGCAGTAGAGGCCCTTTCCCTTCTCGCAGGCGCGCTCGTCCAGCAGAAAGGTGGTTGGCATGCCCAACTTGACGAACATGGTCGAGTCGAAGATCACCGTGAACTCTTGCGCTGAAAACAATTTGCCCAATTCGGAATCTGAATATTTGCTTACGCGGCGTTCCGAAGGAGATTTTGCCGTAGAGGAAGGTGTCCGCGAAGCTGTGGAATTTGGCCGTCCTTCTGGCCTTTTCAACGCCGTTCTGGCCACTGAAACCAGCAGCACTGGTTAAATACCCATCTTCTGCTGGGCTCACATTCTGTTGGCCAACTCCCGGAAGGGGCACATGGCCTTTTTGGGCACTCCGCTGGCTCCCTCCATCTCGGCGGCCATTTTGGCGAGCCATTCCGGGTCGGCCTGGAGGGGCGCTTTCCTCTCCAGAGAGATTTCGAACGGAGCCGAGAGGGCGCCGGAGAAGAGCAAACAGACGGCGGTCAGACACAGCAACACTCGCATTTTGGGAGGCCCAAATGGAGAATGAATGGTCGTTCGGGGTTTGGGTTGGTGTCCTTTTGGGCTCTGGGCCACCGCTTAAATAGCCTCAATTTTGTAGTCTTTGGAACAAAAAGTGTATCTTTTGGGCGCAATCGACATTTGTTTGGTTTTGTGCTGATAAGCCTTCTCTCCCTGGACATTTCGCGGTCTTTGAGACACTCCCTTGGCACTCCGCAGGTGCAGATTAGATGGCAGAATGCTCAAACTGACCTCACCCTTTTTGACTGATTCCATGACCGAAAAATACAAAATTCGAATTCAAAGTTTACTCTTATCATTTCACGCCACATTTGGGTTCAATTTCTGTCCGGATTTTACACAATTCGGGTTTAACTTTAAACGCTAATCTCCAGTCCCCCTCTTAACACCAACAATCATTTCTGTGGCGAAAGAAAGGCGCTTTGTTGGCGCAACTTCTGTCGATCAAATGATTTACCTAGGTTTCTTGGTTTTCAATATCTCTCAAAACTGTGCCAAACAATTGAGTGGTGAAATGAAAATCAATTTATTTGCCAATATTTCTGAATAATAATTCCGTCGGTCCCTTTTCTCGTTCCCACTTCCCAGTCGCCTTCTGTTTCCCCCGTTTCTAGGAGGAGAGCGCACAGAGTCCGTTGGAGCACCCCGTGTTGTTGGCGTATTGGCTGCACGTCGAGCAGGCGGTCCCGCTCTGGTAGATCAGCTCGTTGATGGTGTTCCCACTGAGGGACCGGAATGGACCCAATTGCTGGGAGTCACTCACGCAGGGCTGTAGCGGCAGACCACGTACAGGTTCCCAGTGCAGTTGGCCACCCCGCAGCCCAGAGTGGCGGTCGTGGCCCAGGCCATCTGAGAAGAGCAATCGACCACCGAATAATGGATGGCCGTACCTGGGTCCAGTGGCCGATGCCGGAGTTGAAGGCGCTCAGCGTCAGGTTCAGGCTGGCGTCCATGCCGATGTTGGCCAGCTCTGCCCACCACACGTTGGCCGCCTCGGTGATCACCTCGGCTGCAAAGGGACTGTCTCGATGGGCCCAATGTGGGTGGGTCTGGTTGCCTTTGGTCTCCGTCTGGTTGCTGGTCCAGAAGATGTTCTCGCCGGCCCCGTTGCGCACCTCCGAGCTGGCGTGCGTCAGAGTGCAGTTGTTGGCCCAGCTCTGCGCACCAGCTTCCAGGCTTAATTTGTGAATTTGCTGTTGGCGCTGGTCCGCTTAACTTTTGCGAAATATCTGCTCCGTGTTGAACCAAATGGTTGGCCCTCTGTGTTTGCTCTCCCTCAGCTGCCCAAGTGCACTTTGTCCATCCCCGGGGCCCCTGTGCCCCCGCTCAACTGACCAAACAATGGCGGGTCCCCCAATTTGTGACGTTCGCGTAAGTCTTATATTCGATTAATAGAAGAGGCCTCCATTTCCCCATTTCGCCCAAATTCTCCACCAAATGAATCCCCACTCGCTGTTCGCCGTTTTGGCGCTAATTTATGCAATTGTGCAACTTCAACTGGCAAGCGGATGCCACAATCAAACTGCCAGGTAAACAGAAATTAGAGATATATTGGTCCCACATTTTTCAAAGTCTGGCCATCGGATCGAACCGACCGTTCCGAGGACTAGGCGATGGCCAACTCGGTTTTGGACGACCTCCGCCGGGCGGAGCCGAAGGCAAATTTGGCTTGCTTTCCCATTTTTGATCTCTTCCAAGAAACTGCGAGCGAACAGCCGCCCAAGGGCAGACGCGGCTGGAGGGGATGGCGCGGATGGCGCCGCCGCCAGCAGCAGCAGGACGGTGGGCGATGGCAAAGGGGGAGTCCACCAAAGGTGCCCAGTTGCAGAGACCACCGGCGAACCGCCGAAGCAGGGCAGACGCCGAGGGTGGTGGTGGGGATAATCACCGATAATCATCGCGAGTCTTGAACCCACAAGACGATGGATGGATGGTTCAATTGATGAGTGATAATGGCTTATTTGGTTCGGAGAAATGTGTGTAAAGTGTTGAGACCCACTTTGTGTCGTAGGCCAGCTGGATGATGTTCGAGCCGGCCGGCATGGTGCCGGTCTTGTTCTGGGCAGTGCCCTGCGCCAACTGGGAGCGGAACGTGTTGTGCACATTCAGCACTGCGTTGCGCTTAGCAGTGCTCAACGCGTCTGCGCCCGCTTCAAAAACCGAGGGCTGCTGGTTCCATTCAATATCGAATCCCCCGCACTCACAACTAGCCGTTGCCGAAGAGGTCGCCGCCGAAGAAGCGCTTGTTGAGGCCGACGGTGCCGATGAAGAGTTGGAGGAGGAAGTGGCCGTGGCTGTGGTGCCGTTGCTGCTTTGGGTGCTGCCTGCCGCCGTTGTTGTCTGCGCTGTGCTCGACGCAGTGCCATTCACTCCGCTCGCCTGCGTTGTTTCGCTGACCCCCGCCACAGTGGTGGACTCTGAAGCGCAATCAATTCCCCCGCCAAAAGTGCCGTTTATTCCCACCCAAAATTACCCGTTTGCTGTGGCTGCTGCGTTTGCTGGGTCGCCGGCGGGCAGGGGTACATTGGCTGAGGAGCAATCATCTGCGGACTGGCGGAGGAAGGCGGACACATTGGGTAGCCGCCGGATGGGGGAGGGGCCGGTCGAGGCCATTGTCCGCTCGGCTGAAACGAAACACTCAAAATCGGACATTTTCCCTTGTTTGCCTGTTGCGGTGGCCAATGGGGCTGCTGTCCATGGTGTTGCCCCTGTCCGTGGGGACTGGGCTTAAATTAAAGGGGAGTTGTAAGAGGCGGAGCAAAGCCTTCACCTGCTGCTGTCCGAATTCGCCGTAACCGTAGCCTCCGCCGTAGGGGTTTGCGTAGCCGCCATATTCACCCTCCCCCTCCTCACCGCTCTCTTCGCTCCCATATTCGGAGGAATAGACTGCAAATGAAACTCACCCCGGGGAGTCCAAATCCAAAACCCACCTTCCTCGCTGTAGGCATAATTTGTCCCTCCGGGACTCGCGTAGGGATTCGAGGCGGCGCATTTCGGCAAAATGGAGAGCAGGAGCGGCAGCACTCGCAGCAATTGGCGCATTTTGTGCATTCCCTGTGAAATTGGGAATTCCGGAGACAAATTCCCGAATATTGGTCGCTCAAAGGAGTGGCGAACGAAATGGCGCGGCAATGAATGTGCCCACCACATTGGGGAATGTGGGGTTGCTCATGTTGGTCGGTCCATGCGGAGGGAGATCGGTGGCATTTCCGATTCGGGAACAAACGCTCAAAATTGGACACGTGCTTCGCAACAATCGCATTTAACGGAGTTATGTATAATTTTTAAAAATGGAGAATATGACCGACGCAAATATTCCACAAAGTGATGTGACCTTGCGTTTGAGTCAACCCCCAATTTGTCGCTCCCGTCGAAATCTACCCAAGCGTCGAATTCCCGCAAAACCCTCGACCATTTGCCCTTCTTCTCCAATTTATTTGATTCAGTACTATCAATTTCCCCTTTCAACAACATTGCTTTTGGCCCCAAACGATGTTGGTGGACAAGCTGCCGGAAGAACGTTCCCCAATTGCACAGCGGAAAAGCCAATTGCGCAGAGCAAATGGTGCGTAGAGGCAGATGAGGAATGGGAAAGGGCAGAGCCGGTTATTTTGGCCCGAAGTTTCAATTCAATCCGCCGTCGGTCCCTCCCTCCTCGAACTTTGCCGAATTGGAAATGCGTTCCCCCATGCTGTTCACTCCGCTGCTTCTCGCTCTTCTGCTGCTCGGTTCAATCGAACCTTTTCCCTACTCGGCCGCCTACGGACGCACTCGCTGCTGCTGCTGTCGCGTAAGTTCCCATTTCCGTTTGTTTCATAATTATCCCCAAATTTAAATTTTGATTAGCGCCTCTCGCGGTAGAGTTTTTTGTTCCGATCTTCACAGAATGCATCCCTTCGAATGGAAAAGGTTTCTTCCGCGTCCGCTGATTCGCTGCTGCCCCAGGTACCCATATGGGAGGCGCAAACGGATGCCCTCGGATGGAGAGGCGGACAGAAATTGAAGCCCTAATTTGTATCATGACTGCCACATTTGCTAAATGTCTCTGCAATGAACGGACATTTACATAATTAGTGTCTGCCTCCACTGCGCCAAATAAGTGCTTTCGTTCATTCAGCCAAAAATGAATGATTGTCTGTTTGAGCAAATGTTCGGGGTTCTTTTTCGTTTCACTCATCTGTCCCTTCGCTGCCGCGTCTTCGCCGGCCGCACATCGCGAATGGAGAACACCACCTTGTGGCGGATGTCGAAGAAGGCGCAGCAGTGGTAGAAGATGGTGAGGAACACGTCGATGTACTCCGCAACGGCGAACACGTCGTACACTGAGAATGCGCCAGAACAACATTACTGGCCCTCCCCCTCCTCCCGACTGACTGATCGTGATGCACTTCTTCCAGTACAGGACGAACGCGCCGAACAGAATCGGCACAGAAATGATGTAGCTGCAACAGCTGGGTTTCAAGAATTATTTGGGAACTCACAGGACAGTGACAACAATTTTGATGTAGTACGAGATCCGACCCTGAAATGGGGAAAGTGCGCCCGAACGTTCAATATCCGCTCACGTAGGGATTCAAATAGTAGAGGGACTGCGAGTGACACACCACGTTCGTGACGAAGAAGCCGATGGCAAATCCGCCGAAGGCGTAGAAGAAGATCACGTGGTAGGCTGGGGAGGCAAGGCAGAGGCTCAGAGGGGTGGCTGGACACCCTCTTACAGATGAATTCGCGCTCCCCTACCACCGAAAGGGCCACCTGTTCGAGAGGTTGAGTGTCTATTCAAATCCGAGAGAGGTGAGGACACGCACCAGGAAGACGAGCTCGAGTCCGCCCAGCCAGGCGTACAAGTGGCGGCTGAGCGTGTAGACGCGGGGCCAGGTGCACTGCACGCTGCGCAGACGGGCGTAGCGATGGACTGAATATTTTTATTGGGGAAGCACAGAATTGAATGTCAAATTGGGTTTTAAGAACAAAACCGATTTCCGGCTTACATCCGACTGCGATCTCGACCACTCGGAGGGGAATGTGGAAGAGGAACGTGAGTTGCCAGAAAATGCCTGAAGTGCCATTCGGGGATTTGGACAGAGAAATAGGATTCGGACGTTCCATCGGCAGGTTGATGATGCGCGACAGCGAGGGGAGTCTGGCCCGCTGGAATGGGACAAACCGCTCAAAACCCAAAAATGCACAGGGCCAACTCACTCCACACTGCCAATTGTAATTGCTGCAAATTGGACATTCAATTGTTTAATTGTGTGTTTCCGTGTATTTGGCGTTGTGTACCTGATCTCGTCATTGTGCAGGAGCAGAGCCGTCACAATGGAGCCGACGGCGCCCAGAAAGGGCGGGACGAAGCCGAGGAAGAAGCTGAAAGGAGAATCAAATGGAAGGTCCGACACCGGTTGGTGGGGCACAGATTCAGCGGATCCATGCGAATCAGCTCCTTCGACTCCCATTCGGGGGCACTGCGCCGCTTGTGTTTGGCCGGGAAGCGGACTCGCCAGCCGGGGTAGTGGGCCGCCTCATCGGCCGGCACCCCGGCAGAGAACATGAACGAGTGCCGACTGGAGGCCATCATCCAAAGTGGGCGAAGGAGCCGAAAGCAATTTGAGAGATGGTTTGACGATTTGTGCGGCGGAGCGCAGATTGGAATTCGGAAGGACGCCTCCGAATGTGGGAGAGCTAAAGCCTTGGCGTGTTTGGAGAAGGGAGGGGGAGGGAGGGAAATAGCCGCTCCCTCGGGGCGGCGGTTTTCTCCGCCGATTCCGCTTTCCGTGCGCAAAGAATGTGTGCGAATGGCGGGGAGCGAGACAGGATTTGGGCGGCGGAGATTGATTTTTGCGCCCCATTCACTTTTGTTCCCTCCGGCTGCCGCAGCACATCCACCCCTCCCCCCACTCACTCCTCCCAATTATAATAGCTCCTCGTTTGAATGCAAAACGTCCAGAGTCGAGATTCGAAGGAGCGCCCCTTTTTGAAAGGCGAATCCAAATATTTGAAGTGATTCTCAAATAATCGGGACTTGTTCAAGATGTGGGACCTCTTCCCGTGTTTGCTGCCTTTTTATGTGTGCCCATAGGTACAAACAACACATTTGGTGCCTTCCCCGTTGTTATTCCCTTCCGCGTTCTCATTCGTCCACAGGCGGGAACACTTCGGGCTCTTGCTCCGGCTCGCTCGGATTGCACTGGATGGAGGGTAGGTTGCTCTCGTCCAGCACCAGCCTGTCCCCGTACGTGACCAGCAGGTCCAGGGCCGCCCCGATGGACCAGCCGAATCCAATCTGATCCGGAACAGGTTAACCTGGGACCACTCTGTTTGTTTGCCTGGACACTGTACTCGCCGCCGCTGCCCGGGGTCCCGTGTTGCGCGTCCATTTTCTTCGGTGGATTTGGGTTAGGTTCGAGTTTATCGATCAATGGCTTCGCCCACCTCCCACATGTAGCCGGTGCCGTTCACTTGGCACTTGGGCTCGTTGAAGAGCTTGTAGCTGGCCGACAGCCATCGCTGCGCCAGATCGAACGCCTTTTGCTCCATTCTGGGCAAACGATCAAAAGGTATTCATTTTGTTCTTTGTCCCCACTCGCTGTTTCCGGATCGACGCAAACCCTCAATGAGCATGTGCGAGAGCGGCTATCAAATTTGGGTTAAACACAAGGAAGGCACCAAATGTCTGAATCACCGGCCAAATGTTCGGAAAGTCCCATTGCTGTCCAGTGTTGAAAAGACTGCGCAAGTGAATGAGTCATTCATTTCTCTTGCATTTGGGCCACCTTGTGGGGACCCCAAACGGGTACTCAAACGGATTCCTTCTGTCGCCGTTTTCGGCGGTGAAGTTCATGCCGGACAAGCTGTCGTAGAACTGTTCGGCCAACTGGGCACCGGCTGCTGGACCCGCCCTTTGGTAGCAGCCAGTGAACAGGGGCACCGCCATTGAGCCGTAGTAGCCGTTTTTGTTGAGTGCTTTGTCCTGGAATTTGCCAAAAAAGAGAATATTCCCACCGGCCTCTTTGGTCAACTCGCCCTCAAGTTGTAGTCATACCAGACGTTGTCTTTGTGGAACAGTTTCGTGAATTTGGCGCGGAAGTTCACGTATTGTTTGGCGTAGCCCATCGTTTTCTCCGCAGAACCAATCTGCTTGAACAGGTAGGCGAGCATCTGGTAGTTGCCGCAGATCAGCGCGTTCAGGTCCACCGGCACAATGTCCGTCGTCTGCAGGTCGGTCAGCTGCCACTGCTCCTGCTCCGTCTCCCCCGTCGGGTCCTGGCGCATCCAGCGCGAGCTGAAGTCCCAGCCCGATTCCGCGGCCGAGGCCACATTCCTCCAGAAGGCCTTCTTCTCCTCGTCCGTTTCCAGTTCCATTGCATTGTGCACGTCGGCACAAAACGACTCCGGCCTGGGCACATTGCTGTCGGCACGGTACTGGAAGAAGTCCGTCCCGTGGACTCTGACCGCCCGCTGCGTCTGCCAGAAGTTCAGCTCCTGAATATGGTAATTGGAGAATGAGTGGGGAATGCGGCGTCAAGCACCTTTTCCACCGTGGGCAACACTTCACGCAGAAATTCGGTGTCTGCGCTGCCGTTTTGCACTGTGGCCACATAGTACTCGTAGACCATCCTGAAGGTCCATTCAAGAAGATATCTCAACGCCAAGTGCTGCTGAACCTGGTGAGGAAGGGGGGCTGCGAGCGCTTCAAGTAGTAGATCCGGCCCCCGTTCGGCACGAACCCAAACTGGTCGACCATCGCGGCAAAGTTTTGGCACATGTGCTTCACAGAGCTGTGCATCCCTGGGGGGAAATGCATACATCGGCAAAGGGTTGACTCGGTTTTAGGCTCGGACCCGACGCTATCAGGCCCTTCACGATCCAGTAGGCGTCCCAATAGTAGAATTCGCGGAAGCGACCGCCGGGAACAACAAAGGGGTGCGGGACGTAGAGCAGAGAGTGTCTGTTCTGGTTCTGGCGGATTTCGTCGGGCATCTTCCGCCCGAGCAGTTTCCACAGGTCGTTCAACTTGTAGGCCCAAGTGCGCAAATTCTCGTCGTTGATCCCAGAAAATTTGGGCGGCTGCTCAATCCAGTCGTCCGGCTGTTCCCTGCAAATTAATCGAAAGTCAGAGGGTTTTGGGTTCTTCTGGTTTCTGACTCCGTGAGCACTCCGTCCGCCTTGCCAAAGTGTTCCCGCACGAATTCCTTCAGTGCCTCCAGGTCCATGTCCTCGACGGGCACCTCTGACGGGAATTGCGCGTCGAATTCTGCAATCACTTCGCTCGCGTCCTTCAAAAGGGGCCGGTCAACAAAGTGTTTGGAGTCGTTGCCGAACAGCAGTCCATCGTGGAAGTTGACCGCCTAGGGCCGGAGAATGTATGGATTCGACGAAAACACTTCCACTTTTCAGTTTTCACCTGGAGCAGTCTTCCACTGCAAAAGATGCCCCAAGTGTCTGTTCCGACTCCTGGCGACGCAGAGCTGCACATTTGCTCGAATCCGACAGCACTCAGATTGGTGGCGCCCAGAGAGCAGACCGGCTTCGCATTGGAGCTGTCGGTGGCACTGTCACTGGCATTAGAAGTTGTGGTGGCGTTAGTGCCGTTGACAGTGTGGTTGCAACAGCTGCTGCGCTGTTTGCCGTTCTGCAGTCGAATGCGCACATGCAACACTGTGCTAGAAGACTGGAGCGGGACGAGGAGGATTACAATGCAGGGGATGAATGGCCACAATGGCGATTTTGGCATCTCTAAGAAAATTGACGGAACAGTCGCCAAACTATAAATTATCAATTTGTGCACAACGACAAGAACCTTTGGTGACAAGAATGGTCGAGACTGTTTTGTCTGGAACTGGTCTTTAAAGGGACAAAGATGGTCCCGAAAATAGTCAGGTGGAACATGGGAGGGGACAATCCACGCATTTGCTTTGGCCCATTTTATGGCCATCTCTGTCCTCCACAATGGGTACATATGGAACAGCGAATAGCAAAGGTGAGTGAATGAATGAACGGAATGGAATGCTTTGATAAGGAGGAGAAAGGGAATCATTAAATGGGGGATAAGTTGCGTGGAATTGGGCAGAGTTGTGCAGGAAAAGAAAGCTATGCAAATGCAAACAGAAGTGGGCCAAATTCGGTTCTGCAGAATAAAATGGACGGAGGGAACGAAAAGAACCGGTGATCTGTGGCACAATAGCACTTAGATTTAGAGTGGAATCCGTTCACGTCGGGCGAAGACCATCATCGGTTCAGCAAACTCTCCAACCAACGTCTGTTTTTGAGCGAAAATTGGTTATGTTTGTGCGCGCTGTTTGAACAAAACTTCAGTTCATTTGGTGGGCCAATTTCACTAAGATCGGCGTCAGAAATCGGATGGGAATGGGACTGAACCGGACAAACAAAGCGGGGAAAGGCCAATAAAATAGGTGTCACGTGCCATTGGCAAAGGGCGGATCTAATGGTCAAGACTTGATCCTTACCCAAATTTCTTTCTTTCCACACATTAATAATACTTATTAATTTCCTAATTTCTTGCTCAGTTGCATTTTCGTCTTTTTCCTTTTCCAAAAAATCAATGGCACAAATTACAAACAATTTCCCAGTTCTCCATTCTCCATTCTCGACTCTCCCCAATTCACTCCACCAACAAATTTTCATGCATATCCATTCATTCCCACGTTTGTGTTCATTTCCAAAAATATTTATAAATGGGTTACCAAGGCAACAAATTCGCGATATTTAAAGTCAAAACGACTTTATTGCCTGGCCAGTGGCCAATCTGTTTTTTTTGCCTTAACTTTTTGCCATTTTTCTATTCCTTAATTTTTTAATTTTAAGCGAAATTATTTAAAATGAACCAGCGGAACATTAAGAGAAAACCTGCGGAAAAATGTGCCATTTGTGGCGCACTCTCCAAATACGTTAACTACAATGTGGCCGCGTGTGACGGTATTCGTTAATCTTTTTACCGAAACGACTGCTTCTGCCTTCAGCGTGCAAACAGTTCTTCCGCCGAATTGTCGTGAGCCAGAAAATGTACCAGTGCAGGCGGGAGGGAGAGTGCAACATGCACTCGAACGAGGTCAAATGCCGTGGCTGTCGTCTGGACAGGTGCCTCGTTGAGGGCATGGACTGCGCCCTAGTGGAGATTGAAGTGACGCAGGAGACGAAGGCATTCCGCGGGCTGCTGAACCAGAGGAGGCGAGAGGCACTGCAAAGACTCCAACAGCAGCAGCAGCCAATGGTAGCGGATAAAAGTATAGCAATACATTTATTTTTAGTCAAAAATTACAGGTCAAACCGCGAACTGCCCGGTCCTGGGCCACTTGCGAATTGTGGAGGGCAAGTCCAGGCACTTCCTGAAGTCGCATCTGGCCTTCAGAGAGGGCTTTCTCGAGCAATTCGGCTCTCTCAAGGAACTGCTTTCGTTCGGCCAGAACATCGTGTGCAACTTTGAGAAGTTCGCGGTAAAAAGCGCTTTTGTAAATCTTTGTTATTTTTATCCCTGTTGAGGTGTCGTCCGTTTTTATGCCGATTGAGCTTTCTTCCGCAACAGTTCCAACTGGACCAGTTTTTGCAGCCAGGGATAGTCCGTTTAACACAGGATTGGTGGAAGCATTCGAGTTTTTTCGCTTGGCGCCTGTTGTCACAAGTTTGAACGCCGCAGATCAGGTACCGATCGATCGATCGATATTCATGAGTACCTAGTCGGAAATCAATGGAGCCCTTCAATCGAGCACAACTGAGGGAAGACGAGTACTTGCTGTTGCGTGCAATCATCGTTGCGCATCCCGGTCATTCGTTATACGGGAAAAGCTGGACAAATTTCAACCCCGATTATATTTAAGCCGCTCCTGGCATTTCACAAAGTGCGCAAACGATTTTGCAAGAAGAGTCCGAGAGATTGGCCGCCATTTTGGTGAAAATGTTGCGCAGGGAGAGGGGCGACTTTGAGGGAATGAAGATGTACGCGGAACTGATCCACCTGGTGGAGGTGGCGGTGCAAGTCTCGGCGAAAGGTCGAGAATTGATAGCCTATATTGCCATCATGACGGACAGAGAACAATTCGCGAACTTCCCCAAAGCACTCCAACAACTTTGTTTTTGAATTATTTCAATTTGCAAGTGATGTATAAAATAAGTAATAAGTTAAAAACAAAAACTTCAATCGCGGTGTAATTTTATCCAAATGTCAGATCGACCTAATTTTGGTCCATCGAATCAGCTCATCGAGAGAAGTTTTAATATTTTTCAGAATACTGGAATATGACGGTACCTCTGCGCCAGAACAAAGTACTTAGAACTGGAACGTACTGGTACCCATTGGCCTTCACAACTTCGTCAGTATAAAATTTATTCAAGGTTGAGGACTTGTTTCAAATCTGCTTTCAAATCGGTGCAGAGGTAAAATATGTTTGTGCAAAAGGGCACTCGTTTTCTTGGGAAATGGCATAAAGATCGCCATATTCTTCCAAATTTGCTCCGGGACGCCAATCAGCCGGCGTATTCTTTTCGCAACAAAGGGCAGAGCACAACACATGCGATCGGCCATTCCCAATTTGGCGTGGGGGAAATATAAGAGAAAAACAGTACAATGGATGGCTAATTGAGCGGGAACGGGGAAGCATTGAACTAAAAGACAGATTTTGGCCATTTAAATGGCGGGGCGCAAAGAGCACACTTCCATTGGCGAAATGAACGCCACCGACCGCTTTTTAGCCATTTCGTTTCTGCCATCGCCCCCCAAAATGGAGGGCGAAGAATTCGGTGAGTGCTGGTCGCTGCTCAATTGCCTCCACTGGTCTTCTTGCAGACGTCATCCGTCTCATTTACCGCACCTGTGCCACGTTCAGTTTCTGCGTTGGCACCGTGTTCAACTTGTTCCTGCTGTGGCTGATTTGCGCCAAGACGCCGGCGCCAATGGTGGTCTACAGCAAACTGCTGATGGCGCCCTGTTTGATGGTGGATGGGGGAAATCGAACACACCCCAACAGTAGCCCCTGATGTTTAGGACATTTTGTTCGCCATTCTCACCTACTTTGTGCAGCCGATCATGGTAAGCCAATAGACATTGTGTGTAGGGAATCTGCAAAACGCGCGTTCAGATTGTGGACCACGGCTACTTCGGTGTGATCCAGAACGGCTATTTCCGCACAATGCAAGAGCCGTACAACTACAGCGTATGTCCAATTGGCCCTCAGACTTGTGCTCATTTGCCCGTCTCTTGGCACAGGCCAACGTGATCTGGTTCCAAATGCTGCTGTTGTTCGTGTGCTGCACGACCATCCAGTTCCTGTTCCGCTACTACATGATGATCGGGTAATGGTGTGGGCCTTTAAAGCCACTCATCCCCTTGGGCACTTGCAGCGACGGCCAGATCCCCAGAAAAGTGAAGTACATCACCGGCATCACTCTCGTCGTTTTGCTGATTGTGCACGTGTTCCTGCACTACCTGTCCGACTACCCTTACGAGCACTACACCACCGAGATGGAGGACCTGGCGAAGCTGATCCGCGAAGAAGTGGGCATTGTGGACGCCCAATTCTCGTCCTTTACGCCGGCGGTAAATTTCCGAACCTTTTCTCGGCAACTCTTCCCCTCCCAGCGTTCCTACATCTGGCTCTTCCATTGCGCCGCCATGATCGCCATCTTCGCCATCTGCTACGGAATCATTTTGGCAAGGGCTGATTCGTCCGATGTGTCCATTGGCTTTGCTTCCAGTTCTGCGGGATGGGCACTGTGCGCTACATTGCGAAGGCGTACGAGATGGCCGTCGACGAGGGGCTGGGCTGGAAGAGGACGGCCGACGTGGCCAAGAACCAGCGGATGCGCGAGTACAACAACCAGATCACCACGGCACTGCTCGTCCAAGTGGGGACGATAATCGAGTCTTCTATATTATGCATATGGGTGTGCTCGGATTCAGGCCATCCTCCCCACTGTGGATGTGCTCGAACTGACCATCCAGACCACGTTCCCCATCTTCTTCAACCACGGCGCCCCCATTCGCTTCATGATCTACGCAACAATCCCGCTCTATTTCTTCCCGGTAAAATTTGAACAGAAAAGGGGGCCGGCCATTCAGCAGCGCGTTGGCAAAAAGGGCACAGAATATTTGCATTTATGCGAAACAAAAGGGCCTGATTGGATTCAATTCCATTGGGAGGTATTCCTGGAATCCCGCGGAGTAATTTGTATAATGGCCGAAAGAATGCCCAGTGATTAGTCAAAATTCACTTGTTCCTTTGCGCATTGCGTTTTTCTTTTGTCCAGAGACCGATTTGGATTTGGATGGAAAAATTCCCGGGAACAACCAATGTACCAGGGATACACCACATACACATACATGTTCTGTGTCGCATTTTCCCAAACAACAATGGGCAGGTGCTGAACCCGCTGGCGACGGTGGTGTTCGTGAAGCCGTACCGGGTGGCCATCCTGAAGCTGCTGTGCGTGCCCAAGATCATGAAGATGATGCGGATCAACTCCAACCTGGTCCACACCATTCCCAGCAACCCGGCGGCGGACCGAAAGAGCGGCGCCGCCCAGCAGAGGACCAACAACAACACCAAGTCGGGCGGGGGTGGGCTGCCGCCGGTGGGCGACGTCAAAAAACAGACCAGATTCAACAAATCGCAGACGATGGACTCGTGAAAATGGACATTTTATCCAGCCGAATTGCAATTCCCCAAACCAGATACCTATACATATTTTATATTTTACCACAAATAATTTGGCAATATTGATTGATGATTTTGCTTATTCATTTAGTCTCTCTTTTCTCATTGCAATTGTATTTTTTCTTTTTTTCTCAAAAGAAATAGTTAAATTTTGTAAATAAGTTGAAAAATTATGGACACGCTTTGCCGAATGTATTTGAATGTTTGAAAATTGAAACTATCAGTATAGAGAAATTCCTCCCATTAGTGATTTACTAGAATTTGAGTTATCCCCTATACAACTAAATTTTGTACCTACTTTTTTGCCAAAAATTTTCAAACTTTTAGAAAAATGTCCAAACAAGAACAATACTTCACCAGATGG
>VAHH01000728.1:8032-21655 GCA_013357305.1 Radopholus similis | reverse complement strand
CGCTCGTCGGAGGGGGGGGGGGGGGAACTAGGGGAGTACCATTTTGGACTATGCGCAAAAAAAAGCTTCAAATTTTCGCCTGCGGCGCAGAAAAAGTCTAAAAAATTGACCTGCGCCCACAGAAAACCCCAAAATTTTCGCCTGCGGCGCGGAAAACAATTGATTTTGAATTTTTATAGATGATAAATGTAAAATTTTGAAGTGTACTTTTTTTCATGGGTATTTTTCCTCTTATGTACTTTTTTTAGTCGTTTTGTACTTTTTTCATGCCACCGTCCGATCGAAACCCTGGTTTAAATTAAAGCGATTTTAACCAATTTTATTGGAAAATTCTACAATGTTCTTTTTTTGCCTCCAAAATCTTATTTTTTGATGCCATTGTTCTTATTTCGGAATTTTTCCGATCGGACCCCTGATTTGGTGCCAGAAATTTTGTGGCTTCACTGGGGGGCGGGGGTCATTTCATCCCTACCGAATTTGACAGACCAGAGACCACGACTCGGGATTAGGTGTCCTAACCGATTTGAGTTCTTGGACTTAATGGATAATCTTTGAAAGTCGAAACAGCTCGTCGTTTTCAAATTTAGACAAATCGCGAAAATTCACTTTGTTATGTATCGCTTCTGCCATCCGCCTGCATTTCAATGGGTTTGCTGTCCAAATTTGGGAAGAAATTCACTTTCGTTTCTTTTGGGTCGCACCGTCCTTGTTCCTCCTCTTCGCTGCGTGTCCCCGAAGAATTCTCCCTTTCTCGCGAGTGGACGAACCGACGCGAACAACTCGATTTCCTGCATCGATTCGGGGGCGAAGACTACGAGTGGATCAGCATGATCCAGAAAAAGTTCAGCGGAGGCGCCAAAGCCAGGTTCATCGCGCCAAGATTGTTGCACTGATTTTCGAGTTCACTTTTAGTGCCGTCGATTTGGATGTGGCGACCATCATGGCCAACCAAAGCGAACAAATGGGCGATCTGATTGATCTGTGCTACAATTCTGGAAGTGGACGGCCAGAAGGAGGAAGTTGATCGAGTGCCAGGTGAAATGCGTAGGGTAGTCGCCGAACGGGAAATGCTCTATTTCTTCGAGAACCGCCACCAGTGGGAGGACGAGGCACACGAGCGGGACCAGTTGGTGGAAGAGCTGGGACTGATGAAGAAGCGCGGCGAATTGACGTAACAAATTTGGGGGGCGAAGAATGCAATATTGAGGAACATTGAAATGTTCAGGGAAGAGGAGTACGTGCAGGGACTGTTCCATTTGGCGCAACAACTCAAAGAGGGGAAGACTGCGCAACAGGCACTGGAAGTGATTTCTCAGGCGAACAGTTCAGCCGCATTCACCAAAACAAGGACCCAACTATGATGGGCCATAAAATGATTGATCATTGTGAATGTGTGGGTTACTTGTTGTGCTTTAATAAAGAGTTGTTACAATAAACGTTTAAAAATACCAGAAGATACATATCACCAATGGCTAACGGATTCTTATCAATCATCTTAATTCTCACATATTATCGATTATATTTTTCCAAAAACTTAAGATGGCAAGCAATCGAGATCTCCAATTTCGGTCGAAACAGAGTAAGAGATTGTGTGCCCAATTTAGGTCCGGGGTGGTAATATTTTCTCATTCAGTAGCTGAGCGACTTTCCGAATCTCTGCACACCCTGGACCACGACCCGTCGATGGCGCTCTATCGGCTGCAAGAACACATGAACAAAGTGGTGCCGAAGCTCGTCTCACGGTTTGTTTGCGAGTGGATTAATATTCGCTACCCCAAAAGTGGTGGAAATGGCTACCAAATAAGTATTTCTTAAACCCAAATAGTCCCCCACCAATAAAAGCAGTAAATAGCTGATTCGAAGCGTCTCTCTAAAAGCTGAATGGAATGGTACCAAAATTGGGCTGACTGACCATTCTGGCCAAAGTTATTCAGCGTCAAATGTTGATGCAAACATTTGGTGTGACTTTTTCAACCCACTTTTGGTAGCGAACTAATCTTTTCCGAAGTTGTTTGGGCTAAAACCTGTGGAAGTGGAACATAGAGAGAGATACACAATTTCAGAAAGTACCAAATGCTCCAACTCAACGCCAACATCCAGGGCGCCTGCTTCGACTTGGATAACGCCATTCAGTGGGCACACATTTCCATCACTTTTGAACAATAAAACAATGTAAAATTTGCCAGAACCGTGGAGCAGATGAAGAATTCCCAAGCCACTTTCGAGCGCATTCAGAACTCACTTCGCAACTCGGTCTACTTGAAGCAGCAAATTGAACACGAATTGACAAGACGGCGGAGGGATAGCAGCGCAGCAAGGAAAGACTAGCGACTGGGCTTACAAATTTGAAAGTAATTATATGTCTTTCTCTCATAATCCATAAAATGGCATTTTATTCCGTTCATAAATGGCTATAAACGTGATTTCACACAAACTGCGCGAAAGATCGGCTGTGGGAAACAAAAAGGCACATCGGCAACACGGGAATGGGGCGATTGGTATTCACGAAGGAGAATTCATTCTCCCATTTGCTGAATATTATAGGAGAGAAACGATGTTTTGGTATAGGGTGTGTGCATATTTGAGGGAGCGAATGATTGTCGTGGTTGGGGGCGAAGATTCCTCGCTGGATATTGCCCCTGGATGAAAACTCGAAAAGTGTAGTACAGCGTGAACTTTTGAATCAAAATTTATCATTAAATGCTCTAAAATGGCGAAAATTGAGATACCAAGGGATGCAACGAATTCGATGAAAATAAAAGAAATAATAGGTACATTGCATATTCAAATTACAACCCGAGAACTAGGCCTAGTTGAGCTCGTCGGCCTGTGTCTACTATTTAGACTTTTGTGTCCAACTTGGCCCAATTAAAATTGCCTTTAACATTAACATAAACATCGAAAAATGCTATTAAAAAATAAAAATAAATGCGTCACAAAGGAAGAGAGGGGATGAGATGGTTGGTGGTGGGGCGTTGTTGATACTTGAAAAATGATAAAGCTCAGCAGAAATGGCAAACAAATGAAGAAGACACGCGGCGGCCGCAGCACACACTCTCATCAGATGATGGTGCCTCCGACATGTTGCTGCTGGCGACCGAATTGCGAGGGAGCGCCGCCATTCCTGACCATCGCCGGGTGGATGACTCCGTCACTGAAACAAACACATAACCCATAACATTCTTTCATCAACCGCCGGCTCGGTCGGTACTGGTGCGCTATTTACTCCACCCCTCCCAAAAAACCGTTCTGCGGTGTGACTGTTTAAAAAGTCATTCGAATTGGAAACACGGCTTTGGGGTGTCAAACGATCAAAATTGAAATCGAATTCAGATTCCGCGTCCTCAGACGGAACAGGTCGTTTGGGCGACGGAGGCTTTTGAGAAGCCATAACTCGGTTTAGAATTAGGCTAAAATTTTATTTTTGGCCATAAGGCTCAAACTAAACCAATCAATTCCCGCCCAAATGCCATTTTGTAGAGCTTCCACAGCTCCATCCAATCACTTTTTGGATCACTCTTCAAGCTCTATCCATTTTCGAGTTATGGCTTCTCAAAGACCCTCGTCGCCCAAACACGACATGTACCATCCTCAGAAACTCTTAGTGTATTAAGGTATTAACCAACCTAACATCCTTACTGAAAAATTGAGGGGGGTGGTAAACAGCAGCAGTACCCGCCAGGTGTGATGCCTTTCCCCACTCACATGTGTCCCCCGTTCCCGTTGGTCAGCGCCTCCTGCTCCGCGCTCATCCCAGTGCTCATGCTCAGTGTGCCGGGGACGCCGCCGCCCAGTTTGGTCGCGCCCACATTGTTGTTGTTGTTGTGCTCGGCACCGAACGTGTGCGACCGCTCAGCTCGCGAAAAGGACGATCGACAACAGCACTGGAATGCCAAGCATTTTGAGAGAAGAACGCACAGCACACAAAAACATGTCAACGGAACGACTCATTTAATCGCCAGACGTTTCATCCCCACCGACTTTGACGGACCACAACTCGGGATTATGTTAACCGATTTTGGAGATCCAAGTATCATTTGATAGATCTTGGAATTGCCTATCAAATGATATAACAAAAGTGTTTCTAAATTTTTGATCATGTTATTTGCTTTTGAATAGAAATAATGCCGATTTTTCGACATTTTTGGCACTCACTGGATGAGTGTTGCAGCCTATCGCTAATCTAATATATCATTTGATAGGCAATTCCAAGCGCTATCAAATGACACTTGGATCACTATAATCGGTTAGCATAATCCCGAGTTATGGTCCGTCAAAATGGGTGGGGATGAAACGTCTGGCGATTAAAGTTTCTCCGCCACAAACATTTGGCACGTACCTGGTAGCATGCGCACACACAGCAGAGAAAGATGGCCAGAAAGACGATGCCCAGGATCACGTACTCGAACGGCGATGCGTTCATCGCTTTCTCCACGAACTTCTCGTGCAATGGCCTTGGCGGTGGCATCAGCTGGAACGGTGGAACATCGTGAAGCATTGGAATGAAATTGCGGAATCGGTCGGTGCTATGACGTTTAAAAAAATTCAAGTGTCACAAATTCATTGGCTGTTAGCCTTTGACTCGCTCCAAAAATCACTTTAGACAAGATACTCAATCATTTGTTCAATTTTTATCTACAAAATCAGCCATTTTTTATTCAATTTTTCGAGGTTCAATTATAACTTCATATCGACATCATGAATAAACACTGAAGGGAATTCACGATCATGTTCCCGTCCCACCGGTTAAACTTATTCTCATGTGCTGAAAGTTCCGTTTTATTGCTTGAAAAAAATCCTCCACCACAATCTCATAAATCTATGATTTTTTCAATATTTTAAATTTCCCATCCCAATCCCGACCCGAAATCCCGACTTCTTTGGCCGTTCCGGCGCAACCCTCGTTGAGACACTTGCACTTTTTTTAAAGCGTCCGATCCAACCCCACTTGCCTTGTCACAGTTCCACATGCGCTGCTGCTCCCGGGTCGACTTGCCCGGCATCGCATAGTAGTAGTACGGCATGCAGTCCACCTCGCACATCTCCACGCACAGTCGCTGGTCGGGAAACATCATTCGGTCTGTGCGGAAGAGGCACACCATCACACATTTTGGACGAGACTTTCGAGACCCCACCTTCGCTGGGCTCGTGCGGATCGTGCTGACGTTGGTGTCGGTACACCTGTTGGCGGTCGGAGCTGTGGCGACGGTTGGACTGTAATTGCACAATTGGGAAATTTGCAAACGGAAAAGATTGATTCGCTACCAAAAATGGGTTGAAAAAGCCACACCAAATGTTTGTATCCAATATTTGACGCTGAATAACTTTGTTCAGAATGGTCAGTTCAGCCCAATTTTGGTACCATTCCATTCAGCTCTTTTAGAGAGACGCTTCGAATCAGCTATTTACTGCTGTCGTTGGTGGGGGTACTATTTGGGTTTCAGAAATACATATTTGGTAGCCATTTCCACCACTTTTGGGGTAGTGAATTAATCTCCACTCGCATTTAGGAGCGAGCACAAACCGATGAGGGGTGCCTGCGATGCAGATTGCTCTCGTGCTGTCCAGCGTAGTCGTCGCCCCCGTAAGCATTGCCGTAGTATGGAGGCTAAAGTGAATGTAAATTCAATCACGTTGATCGAACCCAATTGAACTCTAACCTGCGGATATTGCGATTTGGAGTTGGCACTGCCCGGAGGGGCAGACACGGCCAGCAGAGGGAAGAGCAGAAGGACAACAAGAACCGCTTCTTGCGCCATTGGCTTGGACGTGTCGCAAATAAAGAATGAACTGAAACACAAAGTCAAATGAAGTTTTGCATTGTCCAAAGGTGAAAAAAACAAGGAAAGTGCGGATCAATGGGCAAAACAGCGAGGTAAAATGCAATAAATGCTTGGATGCAGCAGAACACGCGGAATGGCACAGTTCAGCGCCGAACGTTTCAATGCCAGAGTGTTTGAGAGGCCATAACTCAGCCAAATTTAAGGCTTAGAAAGTGAATGAGGTATCATTGGAAAGCTCAAAGTGTGCCCTATCCAATGACCTGTTCAGCTCTAAGGCTTCCCCAGCATTGACCAAGTTATGGCCAAATGTTTGGAAAAATCGGCCAATTTTCGATTTTTTGGCCGGCCATTTCTTGTTCAAAGCTGGACCAAACAATTCAGGCTTGGCACTGTTTTTGTAGAGCTTCCATAGATCTATTCAGTGAGTCCAAGAACTCTGTTCTAGCTTCGTTCCTTGTCCAGTTATGTTTCATAAAACAGCCTGGGACTGGAACGTGGGCAATGGAAGCTTCCCCGCCCAGAACACGCGGCTTCCAGCAGCCCCAATGTGAATGCTTTTATGAAGTGGGCAAGGGACTGACTGTACAAACAAACAGTCAATTGGGGGAAGCATCTGGCTTGCTGGCGATGGGGGTGGGGGCAGGGCACGCGTCTCCCGCTCGCCGTCCTGACTTTTCCTGCCTATCTCTTCTTCTATCATCGGCGGCCGAGTTGGGGGGACGACGGCGGGCAAAGGCAATCTGTGGGGGGCAAATGGCGGCGCTGAATAATCAGCAGAGCGCCGCGATTGGGAAGGAAGGGGGAGAATACAGATGGGAAAGTCTCAAATGTACGAATGGAGGAATGGACGAGAGGGAAATGTGTTGTGGATTGTGTGGACTTTGTTGAATAAGGCAAGCGGAGGGAGCATCCCAATGAATGGACGAAAGTGAAGAAAGCGAAAGCCGGGGGTTGCGCTGTTGTGTGGTGAAATGGTACGGGTGAATGCGAAAATGAAAATGGTAATTGCGCAATTGGTAATTGGATTCAACGAGCGGACCCGGCGGAATGATTTTTTTAATTTGCCTTTTCGGCAATCCTACGGAATCTGGGTCCCTGAGATATTGGGACCAAATTTTTTCGCCCCAAAATCATATCCATAAGTTTTCTTTTTTCTTATGCGCTAAAAATGATAAAGAAATTATAAAATTAGGGCGCGGAAAAGCATTTTTAGCTGAGGATTCGAGAGGTTCGAAATTTCGAAAACCATAGTGGGGGGGGGGGACCCTTTTGAGTTTTCAGGTCAAAATTTCAAATCCACAAATGATATAGCTTCTTTAGTTCATTCGATGCGTCTCAACGAGCAGAATCGAATGGTACCAGAATTAGAGCGATCTGAGCATTTTTGGCCAAGTTGTTACTGTATGAGACATTTGGTCCCAGTCTCAAGGACCCACCAGATTCCCTAGGATTGCCCTTTTCTCCCGACCAAAGTTTTGGCTCTGGCGCACTTATTTTTGGATCCGGAGAAGTGATCGCTGGGAGAGCAGAATGTGAACAAAGTTGCGGTGGCCGAAAATAATGTCCTACTAGACTAGAGGGGAAATTAGAAAGCCAGCAGCAGCAGCACAGGAGAGGGGATGGGCGCGAGCAAAATGCAAAGACAGAAGAGAAGTGTTGGATTTCAGAAAAGCGCAAGAGCCGGGGGCCGAGGAAAGAATGAATGGATTGAGTTCGCGGTGGGCGAGATGACCACCAGCCGACCGCCAGCAAGCAGTCAGTCACTTCCAAAGTTTGGCCGAAAATGAACGGCCCATTTGGGAATTGGGCGGCGGGAGGAAAGGTTGGGCTGACAAAGCCATAATGCTTAGTGTTGAATGTTGAATCATTGGGGCTGTGGAATGTGGAATGAATCGGCAAAATGGAATTGCAAAATTTGGAATTGATTGTGGATGGAATGAATAGAATGGAATTGAGAATAGGTAAAAGGGGGAGTGCGGTATTTCTGCTGTTTACCCCCACCCCAGTTTTCAAGTAAGGATATCAGGCTAATTTTTATTAGGGGTTTTTGAATGCGAGGAATCCAAATACGTGTCAATTTGAACTGTCAGACATCGCAAAACCGTTTTTCTGCTTTAAACGTCTTTTTGAACCGTCACACCGCGGAACGGTTTTGCGGTGTCAGATGGTCCAAATTGACACTGCGGATACGAGGATTCTTGTCCTCAGAATCCCTAAACCCTAGAGTAATAGAAATTAGTCCTATTCCTGCAATAAAACTCGAATAAAATAAACAAAAATTGAAAAGGTGGAGGTAAACAGCATTAGTACTGGTGAACGCGAACCACAATATAAAAGCTCTGTGAACTTGTGACGAACGACTGAGAGACCTTGTGTGTGTGTGTGCCTTGGGTGGATAAGGCGCCGCCGATTTGTCAGACAAAGGGATGTTTTGCGGGCGCTGTGATGGCCCTGATGGTTCAATTCCATGTCACCGGGGAGTGAAATGAGTGATTGACATGCGCTGACTCTGGGGAAGGGCAAGAGTGCGGCATGGAAGGGCCAGTAGGGAGGAGGATCAAGACTTCAAGACAGAGGACGGGAGACGGCAAATCGAGGGTAGGCGGCCTTTACTCCCAAAAGGTCTTGTTAGAGAACGAATAGAGAGTGGGGGGGTCTGTAATGTTTCCGAGAGAGCGGCAGAGACTTTTTGGGAGTAACGACCTACAATCCAAATCGAGTGGGGGGAAAGGTAAAAGGAAGACAAGGGACAAGGGAGATAGTAGTAGATAGATAATAGATTGATAGATGCTGCTCATTTGTCATTGTACTTCTCAGTTCTCAGACATCAGTAGATCAGTACATCATACATCAGGACATCACCCTTCTTTTGCTTGAATTCGAAAAGATTTGGACGTTGGCAAATATTTATTTTAGGCACTAATTTTGATTTAGTTGAGCACTAAAAATTTCAATTAAATTTTGTCCTCCGCATTTCTCGATAGCCCCACTTGGCCCGCTAAGCTTTAGGCTTAGGCTTAAAAGCTTATGTAAGATTGTTATAGTGCCTGAAAAAATTATTCAAATTTTTAGTGCCTAAAATAATTGAGGGCCTTTGGACACATTTTAATAAGCTCAACTGCAAGAGGTAAAAGGAAAAGAAAAAGAGACCAAAAATGGGAAGAAAAAGAGACCAAAAATGGGAAGAAAAAGAGACCAAAAATGGGAAGAAAAAGAGACCAAAAATGGGAAGAAAAATGAATTCTATGTACACCTAAGGGTGTTTTTCTGTTTTTAGTTTTTACTTTTTAGGATTTACTTTTTGTGGCAAAATGTTTTTTTTATTGAAAAAGTAATAATAAGTAATAACCTAATAACCAATGACAAAATATTGAAATATGTTTTTGTTCCGCTTCCATCGGGGCTGTGGCCCTTTTGCACATTTGCGGACACTCGGAAGTGCGGCCATCGCGTTTCGCCCACAACAGTGTCAATTTGCATAACTTTCTTCCCCTCCCCTTCCTTCCTTCCTTCCTGTCTCCCCACTCAAACGCACACATTCAAATTCAAACCAATCTCTCGATGACCAACAAAAAGGCAAAAAAACGGATAAGGTTAATTCTTAATTCGCAACCAAAAGTGGTTGAAAAAGCCACACCAAATGTTTGCATCAGCATTAGACGCTGAATAACTTTGTTCAGAATGGTCAGTTCAGCCCAATTTTGGTACCATTCGCATCAGCTCTTAGAGAGACGCTTCGAATCAGCTATTTACTGCTTTTATTGGTGGGGTACTATTTGGGTTGAAGAAATACATATATTTGATAGCCTTTTCAACTGCTTTTGGTAGCGAATTAAAAACTATGGGATTGGGCCCCGCATACTCTTGGATTGCGCCGTTTCCCATACAAAAAACTCAACTTTTTGCGCGCCTAAGCTTGGCCCTCCTGTCTCAACCCCACAAATCCGCCGAATGAGCCCATTTGCATGGGAAATGTGCGCATTTTCTTCGAATTTGGGCGCGCGCGCAGGGCGCAAATGGGCCCCAATGTGGGGGCAAGGGGGGCAAATAAATAAATGTGCTCCACCCGTTGTTCCCCCGTTTTTTGCGCTCATTTCCTGCATCGCGAATCGACGCGAGGGGAATGGCCCATAAGGCAGCCACCAAAACAAGGGCGCCATTATTTTCGCTTTCAGCAATTTGCCCACCAAAAAGGGTTAGGTACCAATGGAATATGGTGATTGGGAGAAGCAAATGGGGGCTCATTTTAACGAGCGGCACAGAGTCCCCGTTTGTCCGTTATCGGTGGGCGCAGAAGTGACCGCCACATTTGGGCCCCCTGTTTTGGCTGTGCCCAATCTGTGGGCGCGCTTTGTTTGCCCAAGTGTGGAGTGGACGAGGAGATTATACCTTTGCTGTGGTGCTCTTCGCTCGCCCACAGGAGTCCATCAGATTTGGCGGGGCTGGGGCGAATGGCAAACATTTGCTGCTGCGGAATGGATGCGGAACTGCGGAAGGGGAAGCCAAAGAAGAAAGAACAGATAAGGGGACGGGAAGAGTGGACACTGGACACTTGGGGAGGCGCCGGTGGGTGCACTTTTGGCAACATTTGGCAACACACATTTCGACGCCCATTCCCCCTTTTTCAAGGCGCTCACAAACGGGACACACAAAGCCCCGAAATTGGGGGGACAGGGCACAACGCAACATCAAGTGTTTGGGGGATGGACAGGACAGAGAGGACAGCTGCTGCTGTCCAGTTTGGCGGGCACCACTTTTTGGGGATTTGGGAGTTGAGAGGGCGGAAAGGGCCAAAGGCGAGACGGAAGAGTGTGTGCACATCTGCGCATTTGGGGAGGGGGCATAGTCTTGACTCGGGAGCAGTCTTGAGTCCCCCACAGGGTGCCACAATGCGCCCGAGAGGGGATGATTGCCAATTGGGCATCATCCATCTGCTGGTCCATCCCTCCCACGGATCTGGTACATGTCGTTTGGGCGACGACGGCGACGGTGGCCTTTGAGAAGATATAACTTGGCAATGGATAGAGCTAGAAGAGTGATCCAAAAAGTGATTGGATGGAGCTGTGGAAGATCTACAAAATTGTATTTGGGCGGGAATTGATTTGAAGTGTCATAGCCTTTATCACAATAAATGAACCACATATGGGTCATTTTGAAGCCCCAAGTGTGCTCTATCCAATGGTATCACAAGTTCGGGACTTGCGCCAGTTTCGGCCAAGTTGTGGTCAAATGTTTGAAAAAATCAGGGATTTTTCGACTTTTTTGGCCATAACTCGGTCCAAACGGAACCAATCAATTCCCGCCCAAATGCCATTTTGTAGAGCTTCCACAGCTCTATCCAATCACTTTTGGGATCTCTCTTCTAACTCTATTCCTTGCCAAGTTATGACCCTTTAAATTCCTGACACTCTAACGTGGGCAGACAACCGTTGTCCGTCGTCTTCAATTATTGTGCCTTCCCGGGGAAATCAAATGTTTTGCGTTTTGACAGAGCTCTCTCCTCCCCACTTGTGTGAGCGTGCGGGGAAACGGTCGCTTCAATTGTTTTCCCCTCCGCGTACTTTTGCACTGTTGTGTAAAACGCACTGGGAAAGAGGGGCAATCGGCGGCGGCTGCTGCGACGGCCAAGTGTCCTCCGACAGCCAGCCATTCAGTGCCCCCCGACGCTTTCACTTTTAGCGCGCAAATCAGCCGACACGACCATTCCCCTTTCTCTTTCTGCTGCTCGCTTTGCCCCACTGCCGATCGGGCCCCCATTCAGCGGCGCAAAAAGTGAACAACATTCCAATTCCAAAGCGCCAGATGGGCGCACAACAGAGTGGGCGATGGACACACAAAGGGACGGAGGAAGGCGGACACAAAGGGGGTTAGTGGGACAGAAAATGCAGAAAACGCGGCTGCACACAGAGTTGGGGTTGGCACAAAATATCGGCACACCGACACTTGCGGACAAAATATAGCCTAAATTGAACAGCCCTGAGACATTTCGTTTATACTTTTTTGGGCGTGGACAACCAGTAAGAGCTTAAGCTAAGCTAAGCTAAGCTAAGATTGCCTTGGCTTAGGCTAAAAAAGTCCACAGCTTAAGCTAAGCTAAGCTAAGATTGCCTTGGCTTAGGCTAAAAAAGTCCACATCTTAAGCTAAGCTAAGCTAAGTAAAAAAGTCCACAGCTTAAGCTAAGCTAAGCTAAGATTGCCTTGGCTTAGGCTAAAAAAGTCCCCTTGGCTACTACAGTTATTACTTTTAGTGGTGATTTGGTAGCTAGCTTTTCCCTTTTTCGATCCGCAAGTGCCGACGTTGGCACAAAATATTGTCTAAAATGGGCACCGCGGAATGGGGGCCGGCCAAGACCCGCCATTTGTGTGTGGGTGGGGATCGCTTTCCCCGCGGATGGGGCGCGAGTAAGTGCACTCTGTCCACAGGCGCAAAGGTGAGTCTCCGAAAGGGCAAACAGTTCAGTCGCCCCACAGCCCAAATGGACGACGACGCGACCCCTAAAAACACTTGAGGTGTGGTGGGCGCAGGAAATGGGAGGAAGTGGAATATGGGACACAAAGGAGGGAAATGTGGAGCACAGGAAGAGGCTGGGGTCTTGGGGCGGGGACCGGCTGGGACAGGGAGTGACCGATCGCGGAAAGGTGCGGCATACGGAGCGCAGGGAATGAATGGATGGATTCTCGCGCGCATTTTAAGGGAGTGGCGCAGAAATGGCTGCCTCTTTGTTGGCCGCGAACACCAGCGGCCACCACCACCACTTCATCGAATGGGGAAAGATGTGTCGAGGAATGCGAGTGGATTAATTCGCTACCAAAAGCAGTTGAAAAGGCTATCAAATATATGTATTTCTTCAACCCAAATAGTACCCCACCAATAAAAGCAGTAAATAGCTGATTCGAAGCGTCTCTCTAAGAGCTGATGCGAATGGTACCAAAATTAGGCTGAACTGACCATTCAGAACAAAGTTATTCAGCGTCTAATGCTGATGCAAACATTTGGTGTGGCTTTTTCAACCCACTTTTGGTAGCGAATTCAGGAATTAACCTTATCCGTTGAATTGAGGTAGCACCGAATGGACAAGACAAGACAATCGTTGTTGGTCTTCTCGTTGAGGAATGAGGAGTTTTCTTGCAAAATTTGACGTGTCCTAGACATTCAATTGTTCCAATTTCACTTGTCTCGACCACTTGTGTCTGCCCACTTGGCGAAGTCGTGGTTCGATGAGCTCGCCGGGTCCGCTGCCATAACATAAGACATAAATGTGTGCGAATCGCCGCATTGACCACCCGCGAAAGAGCAGCCATCTGGGCGAGTGAGGGGCTGAGGGGTAAAATGGGGAGAGGGAAAACAAAAATGGGGCGCAACGGATTGCATATGAATGGGAGAATGGGGGCTGGCAGAGGAGGGAGGTGTCACATGAACATGGCACTACAAAGTTGGGCACTGGGCCCCCGGTGACGGAATTATTGAGTGGCAAAAATATTTATCAGATCAGAGAGATCACTTTGCTCAGCGCGCACGAGAGAATCTTGGATTTGCATTATTGTGATTAGACGGACAATGGAGTATAGTCTTTGTTCTTTGCGGTGGATAGTCATTCTCCTCGAAGTTGTTCAGAGAGTGACTAACCAAATCCTAATAGTAAAAGAAATGGACATGTCGCAGAAGAGAAAAGACAACGTTGGCAGACATGCAGAACATCTTATTTAGCTAGCCTAAAATCTATTTTAGCCAATCTTATTTAGCGCGACAGACATAAAAATGGGGCGCAACGGATTGCATATGAATGGGAGAATGGGGGCTGGCAGAGGAGGGAGGTGTCACATGAACATGGCACTACAA
>VAHH01000727.1:0-21674 GCA_013357305.1 Radopholus similis | reverse complement strand
TTGAAATTGATTTCTGAAATTATAGGTATTCTTTGACCTTATTCCCTATTCCTCCGAAACCCGATTGACGATGCCTCTAAAAACGGTACGCCCCGACTAGTGGCGAGCCAACTAGTGGCGCCCAACTAGTGGCGCGGCCGACTCGGGCCAACTAGTGGCAAATAAGGGGAATGAATTTTTGGATTACCTGGTCACAAAAATTTCAGACTTAGACATCAAATGATCAAATGTGAAATTTTTTAATTCAGAAAAGAGAAGCTAATATGATTTTATGAAAATTATGACTTATTCGACTTCTATCGATAAGTTGATTCGAAGGCGAGCGTAAGAAACGTCTCCGTATGTATAAGTAATATACTAGTCTAGTAATTCATTACTACGCCTCGGTCCGTTTAAGCCTAAGTCCTAGTCTAATGTGTAGCCAAGCAACTTTGTAAGCTTAAGCTTATTTCTAAGCCTAATATTAAAATTCATTCCTTTATTTGCCACTAATTGGCCCGCCACTAGTCGGGCCGCCACTAGTTGACCCCGCCACTAGTCGGCCGCCACTAGTTGGGCGCCACTAGTCGGGCTGTTCCGCTCTAAAAACGCCTAATAAAGCCTAAAGCCTAAACCCGTTAAAGCAAAAGAATTAAGTAAAACAAATGTTTGGTTTTTGGGTTTAAATTTTTGGCGTTTTGTTGAAACAAAATTTTGATGACAAATTAAATTTTACGATTTACTATTATAGGTACTTGTATGTTCAATTCAACGACAATCGGCAAGTTCTGATTAAGTACAATAAAAACTTTTAAACTACCTAAAATATAATAGATTTTATTGCAAGAGAAGACAAAAATTTAGCACAAAATGCTTGACTTAAACAACCACATGAATGGCCAGAATGATGTTCACATGGAAGATGCGATGCCTGCTGAAGCCTCAAGGTGTGTTTTGTTCAAAATGAATTTTTACCAAGATTACCTAACTATTTCTGACGAAGTTAATAATGCACTTTTCGTTCAGTGCTCTGAACCAGAAGTTGATCACCGCAAAAACGGAAAAGGATCTGAAGGCAAATGCTAGCCTCGCTGTTCAAATATTGCGCTCATACATCGTTAGCGACAACTACAAAGCAGCCGAGGACTTTGTTTTATCGCTGGAGTCTCTGCCTGAGTCGGCAACAAACAACGACTGGGCTCGATGGTACTACTACTTGGGCCGAATTGAGGCAATTCAGGGCGCAAGTGCACAAACCTACAAGGACGCACTCAAACACTTTGAAGTGGCATTACGGAAAGCTCCACAAGATGGGGCAATTGGATTCAAACAAGAAGTGAATAAATGGATTGTTCTCGTTAAGCTGCTTGTGGGTGAAATTCCCGAGCGCAGTCTATTTCGCATATCTGAACTTCGATTTATGCTAGAGCCTTACTTGCGTTTGACTCAAGGCTAGTGACTTACTTGTTACTTGTGCGACATTCAATTTAATCCTTTTAATTTCAGCTGTGCGCCTGGGCGATGTTGCAGGATTTGAAAAGACCAAAAAGGAGTTCGAGAATATATTTGTCAAGCACAGCACAATCACACTTGTAGAGCGCATTCATCAAAGCGTAATTAGGACGGCTATCCGCCAAATTTCAACCACGTATTCTCGCATTTCGATCAAGGATGTGGCCAAAAAGTTACAGGTGCTTTTGTTTGGGTAACACCGCTTTATGACGTAATAATCATTTAAGTCTACACTGGAAGATGCGCACGAAGCCGTTGTTAAAGCGATTAAAGAAGGCATTATGCGTGCACAAATTGTCACAAATGACCCAGAATTCCGGGAGCCGTATGTGAAGTTCGGCGAAAATAACGATCACTATCGCGGCATCGAGCCACAGCACGAGTTTGACACTCGGATCAATGAAATGCTCGACCTGTACAACCAAGCCGTAAAGGCACTTCGGTACCCAGACACGCGGAATCCAGAGGTGGAAACAATTGAGGAACAGCGGAAGCGCGAACAATTGGTTGACGACCACACACTTAATACTTTTACAACTACCATTTTTAGGCTCTGGAGATGGCTGCAGCCGAGGAGGAAGATGATTTCTAAAATTACACTCAGTTGCTGAAGACTTCGAGAAGTTTACTCATGGAGGTCGTGGATCACAATCGATACCTTTATATTAAATTTAATTGTTTACCTTTTGGCGTGAATTAAATACGTTTGACCAACTTTAGAACACACACACTTTTTTGGTTACTAATTATTGGTCCGTTTTACCTAATGCCTTCGGATTTCACAACAGTCGGATCTATTGATAAAGCAACTATGACCGATTGGATTGAATACAAGTCCCAACTGTTGCGTGCCTATTTCGCTGGCAGCAATCCGATCGCACAACTCGATTCACCTTTTCACAAGGAGTTTCTGGCCTTTTTGTCAAGGTATGAAGTCAAGGCACTGGCAGCGAATGCGAGTACGAAGAAAAAGATTGAGGCATTCCATTGTGAAGAAACGCCGTGTAACTCTAGTGGAGTGCCTGAAGGTCTTTACAGCAAGTACTTCGCCTCAAACATCGCAATAGGTGAAAAAGCCACTGACCGATTCCAGCTCAGGAATGTGGGTTAAGGTGCTATTTGTAAAGTTATAATCGTGTAATTTAGGTGCCAGCCAATGTGGTCATTCAGTTCGAATACATTCTTTCACTTTATTATCGCTTTCGTAATGCGAAAAATTTCAAGAAGCTAAAGAAATTGAAGCAGTCTCAACGCAATTTGCCAATTTATCAGAGCAAGAATGAGATATTGGAAAAATTGGAGCAGGTAAATACATAGCTAAACTGCACACATCGTTAAATTTGAATTTGTAGCATCAAATTCTAATCATTGCTGGCGATACTGGTTGTGGCAAAAGCACTCAACTAGCGCAATATTTACTGAATGCAGACTATAACAAAATCGCTTGTACGCAACCCAGGTGCATTCAATCATAAATAAATCGGTTCAAATATCATAAAAAATGATTTAGACGAATCGCGTGCACAGGTACCTATCATCAACCCGTTGTATGAGAGGTGAATGCTTCCATTTACTATAATTTTCAGCGCTTGCGCAACGGGTCGCCTGCGAAATGCTCAAGCAGTTCGACTCTCAAATTGCATACCAGACACGTTTCGACAAGACGAAAACAAGTGCCACTCGAATGCTGTTTCTGACTGAAGGGGTGCTCCTCCGTCAAATGGTCGATGATCCGGGACTGCAGCGCTACAATGTGGTCATTCTTGACGAAGTGCACGAAAGAAACATATCTGGAGATTTGTTGGTAGCACTTTTGCGCAGCACTTGCCAAAGACGGAGCGACCTGAAGGTAAAGCATCAGACTCAAAAAATTATGCCTTTTTTCGCTTTTAGCTCATCCTCATGTCTGCAACCATCAATATCGACCTGTTTCAAGGCTATTTCCCCGAAGCACCAGTGATCAGCGTTCCAGGCCGACTTTATCCAATCGAATTAAGGCAATTGCTTGTCGTCTTTCCGCATCTGAGAATGTTCATTTTTACCCGTATAGATACATGCCGCCATTGATTCGTGAAGTGGATGCCTCCAAAAAGTCTGCTCGGATCGATGCAGGTCCGTATGTCAATATTTTGCAAATAATTGACAAGAAGTATCCGTCCACTGAGCGGTCTGTATCAATTTATAATGTGAGCACAGCTGAATTTTAAGAGGTGATGTACTGGTGTTTTTAAACGGCATATCTGAGATTTCCATTGTTGCGGATGCGTGCAAAGAGTACGCCGAGTTTACAAAGCGTTGGATTGTTCTGATACTGCACTCGACGCTTTCGGTCGAAGAACAGCAAAAAGTAATGATATTTGTGTTTGAGCCAGAGAAAATTAATGCAAATAAAATTCAGGTTTTCGATTTGGCACCAGTTGGCGTCCGCAAGTGCATTCTGTCCACCAACATAGCAGAGACTTCGGTCACCATTGATGAAATTCGATTTGTGATCGACTCCGGCAAAGAGAATCTTATGCGCTACGATCCAGCTGTGCGAACACATCGCCTGACCGAGAGTTGGATATCGAAAGCAAGTGCCAATCAACGGAAAGGTAATATTTAATTAATAAGTGTTCAAATACTGTTTTAATGCTCAAAGGTCGTGCCGGAAGAACGGGTCCAGGAGTGTGTTTTCGGTTGTATTCGGATGAGGAGTTCTCAAAAATGGAGGATTTTACACTGCCCGAGATCAAACGCGTTTCACTGGATTCACTCATAATCCAAATACTCGACATGAATTTGCACGGTAGGAGTGGAATCAAAGGCGAAATGAAGGCATTCCTTCCTTTCAGTGGATGTACGCGACTTTCCGTTCCTGGAGCCTCCCGAGATTGGGCCGCTGAATGAAACACTTGAGTCGTTGAAGAGTCAGGGTTTGATTGACGCTCGCAGCGAGAAGGATCTCACCCCATTGGGTGTTATTCTCGCCAAACTCCCAGTCGATGTGTCAATAAGCAAAGTGAGCTGAACACCTCTATTTGCTATTTTGAATTTATAGATGTTAATCTACGCTTGCGTACTGGACCAACTCGATGTTGCGCTCACGATAGCGGCCGGTCTTTCCGTCCAATCGCCATTCACCAACAGATCTTTTCGCGAACCGGATTGCATCAATGGGCGTCAACACTTGCTTTCCGACATTGGGGATCCGTTCACGCTGATCCGCGTTTACAGGGAGTGGCTAAAATTGCGCGTGGAAGGCACAGAAGACACGCGGCAATGGGCTCGCCGCCTTGGAATTGAAGAAGCACGTCTGTACGAAATCACCAAGTTGCGCAGACAATTCCGCGAAATTCTGGAGCAGAACGAGCTTGTGCCAAAGCAACAGGAAAAGGAGTGGGCGGAGTTGAGTTCCAAGGAGAGACGGGTGCTGGTGGGCGAGAAGCGGAAGCTGTACGAGCTGAAGAAAAAGGCTGGATACGAGGGAAAGCGCACCAGAGTGCTGAAAGAGGGCACACATTTCGACACAATAATGGAGCGGAACAAGGAGGAAGAGTCCAACATTCTGGCCAATTCCCAAGAGCAGATAAACCACTTGGAATTTTCGCTTGTGACCGGAGGCAGAGGCCTCGATCGCCAGTTGAGCACGCATAGAGTTGACGAGCACATGGCCACAGAATTGAAATTGATCTTGGCAGCTGGCCTCTATCCACAGTTCGCCACAGTGGATCCGGCAAACAACTTTCGCGAGGGGCATGACCAGTTTGCACACACTCCCTCGAAACCATTTGTGGCGAGTTCCAATCAATGTGAACCAAATTCTTATCCAGTCCTTTTTTCGGTTCTACATCCGTACAGTGCGCTTGGCCAGCGTCCCGAAGTGTTACGCATTGAATTGGATTTGGAAGGCCGTTCCTCCCAGCACCAGTTCATATTCTACGGACTATTGCTGGAAACAACCAAACCATATTTGTGCAACTCGTGCCGTATACCTGCAACCTTCTTGCTGATTATTGCCAGAAATGTGGGTTGAGGTTCAACCATTTCTCAATGGCGTTTGCTTTCCAGATTACGTGCGTCAATCCGACGGTGCTTTGTTGCGATGGTTTTGTCGAGTTCCATTTCCTCAAGGCACATCACGGCGAGGAAGCACTCGAACGCGCGTGCAAACTCCGCTCATTGTTTCTTCAATCTGTGGAACACAAGTTGACCAGCAACGATTATGGGGACTGCCGAGAACTGGAGCGGGGCATCATCAAATTTGCTCGCCTCCAGCACCCGTTCAGGTCCATGCGCTGGACTTGGAGAAATATCCAAAAAAAATTCAGTTTACGACGCAGAATCGACCCTCCGAGACACATGAAGTACGGTGTGTTCGCAGCGAACGGCGAAGAACATCCGCTAGCGTCGTGTTTGAAGACGACTCAAACAATGGAATTGAATACCTTTGAACAAACGGAAGAGGTGAGAGCCGAGTTGGTAGTGATGGATTAGACATTTATAAATGTTTAGGACCTGGAATTGGACAAGGAACTGGATAGCAAGAAGTCGGAAGGTGACAAAAAGAAAGGACGCGAATACTTTTGTGAAATTTGCCAGAAAGCACTTTGGTTCGAAAACAATGTGCAAATCATCAAGCACAAAAAGGGGCACGAACAACATTAATTTTTCATTCGCACTCGATTAAAACGGGTAAAATTCTCAATAACTCCATTCATCAAACATTTATAAAATTCCGTATTTGTTTTAACACGTGTTCGGTGATTGCTAAGAAGGGCTAATTGATTTGACCGGCGGAGCGGCTTTGCTGACTGGACAGCATTTCCTCCCGAACTTCTGTCTTTGCGACGCCAAAAGCAATTCGTGAACTGTAAATCGCGCAATAATTTTAAAAGTGGACTATTTGTACCGTAATAGAAAAGAGAGGCGTCGTCCTCTTTCAGCTCGATCAACACGTCCGCCTGCGGGTCCCCTCTTGAATGCAGTTTGCTCGCCTTTTTGATGAAGAGACGAATGTTCTGGGAGTGCTGTTCGACCGCATTCAATGTTGTGGAGTCTCCCTTGGAGTCTTCGCGCAACAATGAGCCCTTCCTCTTGTATTTGGTAAAATTCACATTGTCAGACTTAATTTGGGACTGGAGAGCGGCGGTGGCGTCGTTAATCATGTTGGCGGCAGTACTGCTGCTGCCGCTTTGTTGTACAATCGGGGCCATGTTTGCTGCTGCCATTTGTTGCTCGCCGAACCGTTCAGCAATGGAAGAGGAGTCGGACGAGAGGCTAAATCCGCCGCCGCCGCCGATTGGCTCGCATTCTGCCTCAATGTATTGCAATTCATCCTCGTAGATTTCGTTTTCATCAAATTCGTCAACATCATCGTAAATTTCCGAGGCATCTCCAGACTCGAGAACCTGCAAAAAAATTACAACATGGTTCATTGCCAAAAGTGCATTTTTCGGGTTAAGAGTATTTCAAGATGTGAACCAATAAATGAGAGCGAAATGTCTTCCCACCTGTTGCATCATGTTTCGAAAAACCTCCGCATAGCTGCCCAACTTTACACGGATGTTGGAGCCGATGTTCTGGATTTGTTGTGAGTGGGAATTGGCTGTGCTGCTGTTGCCAGCAATCAGGTGACTATCTTAAACAGAACAAGAATTACATTAAAACATTTGCTGTTGTTCCACCGTGCAACATGGCTGCCTCATTCCCTTCGAGCGGAGGCGCTTTAGCCACCATGTTTGCCTCACTGTTCGGTGCATCATCATCCCGTTTGCTAGAAATGCCCACATTGTCCTCCGCTTCGCCCTCTTCTTCGCGGGGCTCGTCAGCAATCAGCAAATTGAAAATGTTCTCGCCCGCCTTCAGTCGCGACATTATCTCATCCTCCTCTGCATTTGCAGTTCATCTTCGTTTTCTGCTTTGCGACTTTCCTCTGAAATGAAAGGGAATTCGCGTGAACTGTGTGTCCCACGTTCGATTCGCCATTTGTATTGAGCAACGGGTGCGGAATAGATGCCGACGTCTTAATCATCTCCACGTACTTCTCCGGTTCACAATAGAAGCTGCACAGCACGAACGCGTTGAACTTCTCAAATCCGCAGACACCAAGTAGCCCATTGGAGAGGTTGTTAATCAAATGCTGAAATGAAGAACCGATTTATGTCTCGCTGAATGAGTTTATGCTTTTTTTTTTGTTCAGAGCTTACCGAATAACGTCCGCAGAGGTGGTTTTCGAAGTTGAGATTTTTGTTGATCTCGTTCCATTGCTTCTTCAGCGATTTGTACACCTGGGTGCCTGTCATCGTCGCCACAGTGAATGTTGGTCCAATGACCATAGCACTCAAAATGAGTGCGCCTTCCAGAGACACGAGGTCTGTAAGAACAGGAATGAGGAGGACGAGTTTGATGCCCAGTTACCTTTAGCATGTTTCAGTGCTATTGATCCAACGCGCGTAATGAACAGCTCTTGGTAAAGTTCCTTTGACATCTTGTGGTCGTTCTGAGTGAACTGATTTTTGCTAGTGCCGTCCTTGCATCGAGTGCAGAATGTTTGGAAATCAGATTTTGCTTTCCAGCTGGCATCTTTCAATTTCAATAACTCCTGATCATCGCATGCCCACAGCATTTGAAGCGCACCATAATAGAACTTGTTGTTCATTTCGACTTGAGCACCAACAATCGCCTGAAAAAAGGTACAAAGTCACTTTAACATTGTAAAATGTAAATTGCATTAATAAATAAAATGTGATATATGTTTTCATTTTTCACCTAGTATCTAGCCCAGTACCCAGTACCCAATAATTATGTATAGATATGCGTAGGTATAGGTATATACGTATATACTAGGTATGGAGAGGGACAGAGAGGTCAATTTCCATACATAGGTATTTGCAATACTACAATGGATTAGGTGAAGAGAACAACAGCGGAAGTTTGGAGTTTGGACAGGGCACAGACGTGCATATACTTATTAGTTATTATTATTACTCGCCAAATTCCCACCGTGTAGAGATCGGAATTTTCAAGAAAGTCAAAAAGTACGAATTTCTGGATACTTGTTAAAATCCTGTACGGATCCGTGTCCAATCTCTACTTCCGAATGTTGCACTTGGTTGTAAATATGAGATTTCGGGATTTCGCCGAGGCGCTTATGAACTTATGAATGATGATGTGGTGGAGAAAGAAAAATAGAAGTTCATTTCCGCACTGGCACAAATACCTAGGTAGGATTTGAATGATTGAAATGCGTATAAATTGGGTGGACGTTTCGCCAGAATTGCAGACTCCAAAACTTGGATCCATCCAAAAATCCGATCCAGACTTCCAGACCAGTCCAAGTGGAAGAAGCAAATTGGAAGAGCATTGGAATCAGATAACTAATTGTTCTTCCTCAAATTTCTGACTGCAAATCGTCTAATGTGCAAACTATTTTTGGAATATGGAATAAACTGAGTCAAAACATTGGCCCAACCGATGAATACGCAAGTATGAATAGGTAAATGGAGCGAAGTTGTTAGTTACCCAATGTCCTCAAAGGCGCCAACAAACAAACCTTTATTTTGGCGCAGTGCCGTTGCAAGTACACGCCAAATGCATCGCCAAGCAGCAACAGTTGGGGCCGAACGTAAACGATCCCATTCACCGGACAGGCGGCTGCCAGTGCGTGCAGCAACTCGTTGGGCAAGCGCCGATGGCGGTTTTGGTACCCGCTGAAATTGGCGATAATTGAGATTTTGTAGCATTCTGTATTGGGAATAGAATTCCGCCCTCTGAATTGTGGATGCCGTTGGCCGCGCATTAGAATCCGGGGTGGAATGTAAAATTCCACTTACAAAGCGTATATTTTTCAATTTTCTTCATCCCGTGTCCGGAATTAATCGTTCACGGCGAATCGAAATCTGCGGACCGAAAGGGTGATTTTTACCCAAAAATTCAGATCGCTAATTTGACGTGGTTCCGGATCGTCAGAATCAGCGATTTTTAACCGGTGGCATATTTTTCATCTGTAAGCATAGAGTGATGATTACTTCCCACAGATTGAAATTTGCAAAACAGTTCTCCGTCACTGGGATTAATCCATTCGCAAAATGATGTTTTCTGTTTTTGTCAATTGTGCCCAAGTTGGGCAGTGTTGGAACTGTGTGTGGATGAAAAGAAAGTGAGTAAGATAACGGATTAGTATTAAAAAACAACAGAAGAAGAAATCCGTACTTACACTTTTTCATCCCCCAAAGTAAACCGTATGGGCCTTGAGTCTGCCCAGAGATTTCATCCACATAGGCACACAGTTCATTTTGGGGCGCATAAATAATACCTTGAAGCAGAACAGTGACCGCCGTTCAGTCCCACCCACCCCGTCCCGTCGCCGCCAGTGGAGTCGTCGTCGATTTCGATTGGCTCCATGGACTAACGGGGACGGTGCGATGACGCGAGGTGACAATGCAGCGGATCAGCAGATGAGTGCGCGAACGGAGGAGTGGCGGCTGTTGGTGGTCGCTCTCATGCTCAACTTCGGCAGCAGCGGAGAATCAGCGCATTCGGTGTGTGGAAACGCAAAGTCTGAAACTGGGTGGATCGGAGTGGCTGGCTGGCCCGTGGTGAGACAATTGTGGCCGAAAGCGACATTTGAGTCACGCGAGCCTACTTGGCTCTTGGGCTTAGACGTAAGCTGAAAGCTAAGCTGGCTTAGGTTTAGGCTTTTTCTCAAACAGCCGTATCGAAAAAAAACTTTTTCGGCCGCAAGAGTCGAATTTGGCCGAAGTCGCGTGTCTGCAGATGTGCCGATCGGCGGCCATAGACACATATTGGGTTCAAACGACAATTTTAAAGCTAACCAACTATTAATTTGAACACTATAAAAGAGCAATGCTTCCCCTCGGTTTGCGGTGGCCAAATGTTGTTACTCTGTGCCAGTGCACTGGGTCCCCATCTCTATCGATTTATTTGCACTGGGCGGGTGAGCTAGAGACGCCACCGCCAAGCAGATGCAGTCAATTCATTTCACTCTTGTTATTAGCTTTTGAAACGCTTTGTCTGAAAATTTTTTAGGCCTGATTTTCGGTGGCACTTTTGTGATAATACTATGTGTACCATTCGAAGCGGAATCAAATTCTGAGTTCGCAGGGCACTTTAATTTTGTCAAAAACAAATATTTGCATAAAATAACGAATACCAATATCATCAAATCATTATAGTACTATAAAAAATCGTGAATTTTCGTGGAGTTTTGCGGCCATAAGTAGGCCCAAACTGGTCCAATCAATTCTGTCAAAAATGCCATTTTGTAGAGCTTCCATTGATGCATCCAATCTCATCACAGGCCCAGCAGTCCCCTTTGTGTGCACGTTTTGCCCGAAACGCGCACTGCACTGGCCAGCACTCGCTCGAGCGGATCGCCCGCACTCAGGTGGTGCAGTGCCCGTCTCGATGAAGCAGTCGCCCGCGCCCAGAGTGTCCACCACGGGCTCTTGCAGGGCAAAGGCCGTCAATTGAGGCGTGTGCAGAGGCGCCCTGAAGGAGAAAGAGGGAAGGGAAAGAAAAATGCCGGTACACCCATTCGGGCGCCACCGCCAAACGAGCCACTGACCACTGACCATACCTAGGTATTTTGCAGTGTGAAAACAATTAAAAATGAACCTCTCAAGCACACTTTATCAACGAGTCACCAACTCAATTCAACTCCACCAGTCGATCCGTCTCTCCGAAGGCGACGCCCTTCCGCTCGCTGAGCTACAGCAGAATCCACTCAACGATGGTCCCGCACTCGGAGGCACATTCGACGCATCCAAGTATATCCTGTTTGAAGGGGAAAATGAGATCTGTCTGTCGTTGTTTTTTCACCGACCAGCAATTTTTGTGTGATCCGGCGCGAGTGCACCGAATTCGTGTGGAAAATGCACTTTCGAAAAACGGCGTCCAATACGTTGACCGCCGACTGGCGAAGTGCAGAGCCTTCCATCTCAAATGTGCACTGGACCATTTCCCCCAACCGCTGGAAATAATATTTGCTCCGCCCATATTATTTCGGGGTTCTCACTTCGCCCGCTTTCTCGTCGAATTGTTTGGCCTCTCTCCCACCGTTGATGAGCAAAGCGAACAAATAGCGCACAATTCCATCGCGTAAATGGCCGCCATCGGCAGACTTTGCGAACAGATATTTGCAAAACTTGCGGCGGCTGGTGAGCCTCCAAAAAACAAAGGCAAACGCTTTTGCGGCCATTTCTCGGACGCGCTCCTCATTCGAGCCGAGCAGTCGCGATTTTAACTAAAAAAGGGAAAAAAATAAATTTCATACCAAGATCATACTTATTACAAAGTACGAAAAAACGGCTCGTACCTAGAGCTCGTACCTCGTACTCGTACTCTACCGAGTTTCCAAAATAGCTAGTACTTGTACTCGTACTACTGTGCAAAAACCATGAAAATGCTCAACGACATTTGAGGTATAGGCCAATGTGCTCATTTTGGGCCAAGTTATTACGTGCCAAATGTCATGTATCTGATGTAAGGTGCGGGTAGGGGCTAGAGAAGCATAACTTTGTCCAGCAGATTGGCTAATTGAACAATTTTGGCAAAATTGATCATTTTGAAAACAGGGGTTAGGGGCCTGGGTTCGGATGGCTATTTCCCGGTTCTCACTTTCGCCTAACTAGTATAAGCCACTTCATCTCAAAATTGATCATTGGGCGGGCAAAGAAACGTTTTCCTCCTCTTTGCTCAGGGAATGGACCACTGCGTCCAAAATTTTGTCCTGAAATAGGCAAATGATTATTATTTGGACCATACCCCTGTTTGTGTGGCCACCTTAAAATAGAGCAGTTGGGCGTAGCTGGACAAGTCCATGTAGGCAATGTCGTTGAGAAAGGCCTCTGGAATTATGGCCTTTTCGAGCAGAATCCTTTTGTGAACAAGACTCACTGAGGTCCGCGCCGAAATCAAGGTCTGTCCATTTTTCGACCGCCTCAAAGAAACTTGGCCGTGCAAGAGCAGAAGACACCGCCGCCATTTTTCTAATCCAATGATTAAATGTTTAAACGGAGTCAATGCAAAATATAGCATATATTTGAATCAAAAGTAAACGATTATTTTATTGTGTGCATTTGAAAAACACATCCATTCATTTGTTTATAGTAGGTACAAGTCCTTTAAAAATCGAGTGTCAAACAACGAATACCGAATTATTTTTAATGGATTACACGGACTTCCATTGTATCATTTAGAGCAAGAAGAGAGTAGTAACACATGACCGCGATTTACACATTTTGAAGTTTTGAACATTTTTGACAAATTATAAGATGGAAAACACGTGACGCGACATTCACCGAAATTTAGAGTCTCTTAATGTCTTTTAAACAGGCACGATATCCTCCTTTGTCCGTGTCCACCAGACCTCTCCTTATTTGAGATGGAATCCCTTCTCGTGGGTTGCGGCCATCAGGCGCTCCTTGAGAATCTCGGCGCTACTATACTTGGGCAACTTCAGATAGTGGACGCAAGTGTTGACGGACTGAAAGAGCGCCGCCGCCATGAGTGCACGTTTTTTGCGAAAGTGTCACCCACCGGGTAAGAGCCGTCGCCGGAGCCGACTTTGCGCACAATGGTAAGCCGCGGGTGCAGATTGGTCAGTCCGCCGGGCGGTAGTGAGATACACCTGTGGGGAATGGAAAGGTTGAAGTTGGTGACCCAATTCTCATCTATGGTAATTTCCAATGTGAGTGGATTAATTCGTTAAAATGGTGGAAAAAGCTGCCTATATGTATTTCTTAAACCCAAATAATACCCCACCCAACCAACGACAGCAGTAAATAGCTGATTCGAAGCGTCTCTCCAAGGAACTGGATAGCAAGAAGTCGGAAGGCGACAAAAAGAAAGGACGCGAATACTTTTGTGAAATTTGCCAGAAAGCACTTTGGTTCGAAAACAATGTGCAAATCATCAAGCACAAAAAGGGGCACGAACAACATTAATAATTTTTCGTTCGCACTCGATTTATATTAAAACGGGTAAAATTCTCAATAACTCCATTCATCAAACATTTATCAAATTCCGTATTTGTTTTAACACGTGTTTTCATGATTGCTAAGGAAGAGGAGCTAATGATTTGACCGGCGTTGAATGTTATTGGAACAAATAGGGCGTGTAAATGAGCAAAGTGGGCGCATTGTTTTTTGAAGATCCTCTGTGCGAATTATTAGAACGAGAGTGCCTTGAAGAGGTTGCACAGCTCGTTCACAAGCGATTCGTGGCGGAAGGAAACGCGGATGTCGGGCACATTTGTGCTAAAGCATTTATACACAGTGATGGACAAAACTTGCGATTGGGATACCGAGCAACATCGTTGCCGAGCACACCCTCCTCTCGGTAGTTCGGACCCAGCCAGTAGACCTTGATTTTGTCCTGCAACAGGGAATTTACAAGAAGTTCGATTTTCAAACGGGAACTCGCCTCGAAGCCAGACTGCATCACACTGTTTCTGGCCAGTTCGCACATGTCGCACGAGGTCAGCTTCCACACTTGTGCTGCGATGCTGTACTCCTCCATGAGTGCCTCCTTTGTTATGTGGAACTGCAGCGGGTCATCCGTTGACAGGCACACGTTCAGTCCCTTCATCAGAAATTCGGGCATCGGGTTCCGATGGTAGGTGAGGAACAAGTGGTTGTTGGACAGGGGCGACATGGCGATGCCGATCTGGGACAAGTAGAACAGGTACTGCAGCACGGGCACTTTGCGCAGCAGCAGTCCATGCGCAATGCTTTCCGACGTCAGATAGGCAACAGTCAAATGGTTCACGTGGCCCGCTTCGCCACAGTGCGGTCGCAATGCGAACGTGTTCAGGCCACGCATTTTGCGGAACCCGTTCAACGCGGCAATGTTGGCGTACATGTAGTACAGATAGTAGGAGTAGGACGGATTCTCTTCAATGGTGTACACATCCGGTTCCGGCGTGTCTTTGTTGAAGGGGACGTGCTCATGTTTCGATTCGTCGTCCACTGAGTCGATGCCAGACACGTGCTAAACGGAAAAGGTGATTCGTCAGTAATCGATAAAATCTATCAGACCTGGAGGAAACGGTGCAGGTCCGGATGAGAGTTTGGGTCGTTGGTCACTTCAAACAGTGGTGTGAACACATTGTCGAGAAACTTGTCGAAGTTGGACAGAAAGCCCTGAATAGAAAATGTATGGTAAAGGCCATATGAATCGAGAAGCGACTTTTGAACGGTACACGTCGAACAGACGGGGCACTTGGATCATCCAGCGCACATTCTGCGACCACACATCGTGCCCAATGGCCCACCTGGCCAGCTTGTCCCATTCATCTTTGGAGCGACCGTAGATGGACAGGCGCGGCTCCATCTGCTGGTACTTTGAGTCTTCCAAGTCGGTCAGAACCTCCTTCAGCACTTCGGCAAAATACCTCCCGTTCACGTAATTGTCCGTTTTTATGAATATCTCGCGCAGTTCGTTCTGCCCAACTGAAGCAAAAATGGCCTATATTCGGCCAACATTCTTCCTTCTCCCGTCGCTCACTTGGATTGTATTTGGTGTTGAATTTGTCGAAACGGTGGAACGTGTTCCGGTCCGCGTGCACATCCAGCATGTCAACGGACAAATCGTAGGGACGAATGTTCATTTGCTCGAACAGCTCGCTCATGGTCACTTTCTTCCCGTTCTTCTCCTGCACCACCACATCGGCGTCGGTGCGCATTTTCTTCTTGATGAAACGCAGCAAATGCCTGAATCGAAACACGAGGCATTCTATTTGGAGAGGGCAGAAGTCTGTCCGTTCATGATTCGCTCACTTGTGGTTCATTGAGCTGGCCGCGTGGATGTGCGTGTCCACCTTGCGGATGTTGTAGAAGTCTCGGTGCGGCACACTCTTTTGTTCGGCGCTCTCCAACTGTTCGTTGAGCAGTCCATGCAGCTGGAAGTGCGTCTGCAGGAATGTCAGTCGGCGGTAGCAGAACGTCTTCAGCGGGCCCTCGTTGCAAATGCGGTTCAGCCAGTTGGTGTCCCTGCAATCCAGGGCAGATACTTTTGGCAATTTCTCACTACTCCTCACTTGAGGTATTTCTCTCTGCTGATGTAGTACTTGCGCAATTCGGGCAAGACCTCGCCTTCCACATTCACCACCTCAATCGTTCCATGCCGACGGCGCAACTCAAACTTTTGCTCAAACTTCGGCAGCGGCTCATCCAATTCCCAGTGGTCCTTTGGCGGCTCCGGCGGATTGTACGACATGTTGGCGGCTAAAAAACAAAAATCGACTCTAGCGTTGAGAACAATTGGAAGAAGAAAGAAATAAAGGAAACGACAGGAAAACGAAAAGAACGGTACAGTTGAAGGTGCAAGGCAATAAGTATAACAAGCAAATTAAATATAAAGCTGCGTATTTTTTAGCGGTTAAAATTTCGAAAAATTCTGGTGCAATTTGCTATGTCGTTAGACGAAATACAGTGTGGCTTGGTGATGAGTGAACAGCGGATGAAAGTGGAAGAGTGGTATTTTGTGTTTGATTGCGAGTGAGTGTTTGTGTTAGGATAATCAATCATATGGCGGTTAGGCACCTACAAAGTCTGTCTGCAAATTCGATGCATGTGTGGTGTGTGTGTCTCACACGCGGATTAGCTCAGCGCACACCAGAGGGAAAAGCGTTGTGTTCACACTCTTGAGCCAAACGCTGAATTCAACTCACATGCCTCCGTGTTCTTCTTGCGGCACTTGGGCAGTTCGCGCGGGTACTTGCCGGTGAGGAAGTTGCGCGTGGTGCTCGGGAAATGGCCGCCGATCAGCTCCATGTACTCGCTGCGCAGGCGCAGCGCCTCCACCAGAGAGCGTGCCGCCAGGCGCAAATCTTCCAACGGAACGCCGGACAACTCTTCCCCGGTCAAGCCCATGCGCATGTAGTTCACATCAATCGCATCGCGAAAAGTGTGCATTTCAACGTGTTGCGGGGAGCACAGTTCACGCTCAATTTCGTCAAACTGAAAAGGGAAACAAAGCAATGTGCAAAACCGAAACTTAATGGGCCCGAATTCCGAACCATTTTTGCTCACCTTCATTGAGCCCACGGCGAACGAGATGGCCGATGGTGACACCGGGGCCGGGGTAAATGATGGGCTGCCGAATGGCATGCCGTCGCCTGTGGGCGCAATCGGTGTCACTCCACCGCTGCCATGCTGTGACGACTGTTCGCGTTCTCGAATCGACTCCAGCCTTGCCCTTTAGAGGAAAAGTATTGATGGTCGGACAAGTGTGGGAGGTGTTGAAAAGGGAATATGATGATCAGCGTAAACAGCAAAAGGCGGATTAAATGTTCTCATTTCTCAACAATGTGTGCGAGTGTTGTAAAGGGGCGATGTGCTGGGAAAGGCGGGCGGGGCACAGACAGATAAGTGAGCAAGGAATGCTGAGGGAAAGCCGATTCTAAAAGTGGCCTTTGCGCTAAAAAGAGACGGGTTTGAGAAAAAAAAAATAAAAACAAGGAGTAATACTATAAAAGATTATCAGGCTTTTTTCAAAAAGACTAAAATATTTTGTTTTCTTTGCAAACAAAGCAAGGTTGTGAGTAGGTGAATGGGTTATGGGTGAGCTCACTCACTGCATTGTCGGTTGTAGGGACCATCTTCTATTTGGTCTGTGCGATGATGAAGCGTCGTTGGAAGTGTTTCCGGGCAATGCCGGTAGCGCATTGGCCGGACTAGGTAGGTGACCCAGTGAGGAGGCAGCACGATCGCCAGCGACTGGGCCCGACTGATTGGTGGCCGGGGGCCCGTTCGTCTCGTTCAGTCTGCAGTTCAGATTAATTGGGTTAGTTCAGGCAAACGAAACAGCAAAGGTGATTGTTTTATTTGCCAATTCCCGTTAGTCTGATCAGTAAAAGTGGGGGCGAACTGATCCAAATATGGAACCTGTTCGAAATTTGGCGATGCAGCGCACTCTTGCTCTCCAGTATCTCGATGGGATAATGGGAGAGCTCATACGGCGACGAGATCACGTGGCATGACGGTGTGTTCGGTTGGAACGAAGTGGACTCGTTGCCATCCGAGTCAGTCGACTCTCCTGCAAAGGCTGCAATATCTTTCTGTGCATTTCACATTGCAGACCAAAGAATGGATTGTCTAGAGTCAAGACGGTCTTTAGGCCAAGCTAATCCCATTACTTATGTACTCATTTTTAAAACTAATATTAGCATTTTTCATAAGCCTAAATTTAAATAAGAATCCGGTTCCAATAAAGTTTTTATTTTTGGGAATCGCCCGCCCTACTTCAAAATTAAATTGGAAAAAAGCCATGAAACTCACTGAAACTGTTACTCGGCTTGTCCTGCACTCCCTCTTCACCGGTCTCCTTTAACTTTTGCTTTTGCATCTTGCGTGCTAGTTCCCTCTCGGCGGCCGCCGCCTGAACGCATTTTGAATTTTAATAAAAGGCTAAAAGCGCTCATTCACCGCACCTCTTCCTCCACAATTGGGTCGGTTGTCTCGTCGTCCACGGAAAGCGCAGAGGAGAAGTCCATGGGCGATGTGGGCGGGACAAAGTGCACTCCGTACGGGCCTTTGCGGAAAGACATAATGGCTATTCTATGCTCGCTTTTATGAATCTGAAGATGATTGGGGCTGGTTTTTTTTGCCCAGAAAGCAGCGCCAGCGTGCTCTATGCCTTCGCTTATCAAAAATTCTACTCTCGGTCATAAATGATAAGAAAAGAGCCATAATTGGAGAGGACGGCAGAACTGGAGTAAATGAGCATAGGGCACCAAAGAATACTATTATATGTGGAAAAGGAATGCGGTCGCCTCTAAATAAGGAGAAAAAATCCTACGTGTGCACGACGGCACTTTTTAGCGTCAACAAAGGTGCCACCACAGCAAGCAGCAGGGTGGTCAGGCCTCACGCCATAGGCACATGCTGATTAAGGGTATGCGTGTGCCGTATGTGCACGACATTTGCATAGGAAAAACGAAAATGGGCTCGTAAGTGGCAAGGCAAGGAAAGGAAGCAATTTGATTGCGTGCGTGCATGCGAATTGTGAACGGATGGGGTAAAACCGTAAAACCTAATTTTTGCAGGCACAAACGGCCGATAGAGATTAAACAAACGGGAGGGAAAATGCGATGAACAGATGAAAGTGCCCATCTTCTCGGCCGACAACGGCAGCAGGAGAGGGGATAATTGGATGGAATGGAACAGAATCGTTAGAGTAGGGAAAAAGGAGCGGATAATCCTCTTGCACGGATTAGCCAGCCGTCGGGAAAAGTTTGGGCAAGGGTCTTCTCCAGCACTCATCAAATTTCCTTTGCTCTCTTTTTTCCGCTGTCTGGCCCTTCAACAATATTGCAATTGCGTAATTTAATCACCCCCAGACGCTGACATTGATCGCTTGCGATAGGAAGAAGTAGCATTTTTGCAATAAAATATAAAAGCAAGTTATCGCGAAATGTGTGTGCAAACTGCGAATGAGAAGAAAAGGTACGTGGGAACTGATGGTCTCATATTTTCGAACAAAATTTCAAAAATAATCTACGCGTGTGTACAATCAGCACTGCGTTTTGTCGCCGCCATTTGTTTCACTGTCACGTCCACTTCCAGTTTTGGGTATTGGGGCTATCGGGCACTCACTCCTCCATTATTAGGGGGGCGAGAGAAGAACTCGCAGAGAAGGCACCAGGACAAACAATCAATACAGCAAAAAAGGGAAACTGCCAGCACCCCCCGGCAGCAGCAGCAGGGGGCGAAGGAAATGGAGAAGGCGGCAGATGGATGAGGAGAAGGAAAAGCCTAAAATAAACCGGCGGCTGAACAACCATTCGGTCTATCACCAGTTAGTTTTTTTGCATTGGATGGACCGAAATAGATAACGGATAAGGGTAATCACCGCACTATTTTGGTAAAAAAGCGACCTAATTTGTTGTTCTCCCCCTAATTTTTCAAAATTAGGTCGCTTTTTTTACCAAAATAGGGCGCTATTTAATCCCATTGCAATAAATAATATCTAATATGTTACTTTTATTCTGGCGGACATCCCAGAGTTGGAAATTTTGAACAAATTACAAAATGATGCAAAAATTGGTTACTGGAATACTTTTGCAACTCTATAAGATGTCGGGAGAATAGTTCTGTTGCGAAAATTATAGGATATGCCTAAAAATAAAGCTATTTCTCCACATGAACTAGGCATGAGCTTTTCTCATTCTAAAGGTCGAGCAGAATGGTCAACGGGTCTTCCACGGCCTGTTTGATTTTGCGCAGAAAAGTGACCGCCTCTCGTCCATCAATCAGCCGGTGGTCATAGGTCAATGCAACATACATCATCGGACGGATTTCAACCTTGAAATTGGCGTAACTACGCTCGAACCTTGAGCCTGTCTCTGACCTTTCCGTCAATTGCTACTGGCCTATCGAAGATGCCGTGCATCCCCAGAATGGCTGACTGCGGAGGGTTGATGATCGGCGTACCGAACATGGAGCCAAACACTCCACCATTGCTGATGGTGAATGTACCGCCTTCCATGTCTTCGATAGCCAGCTTGTTGTCTCTTGCCTAGAATGCAAAAAAAAAAGAATGAGCATTGGAAGAAGCACTCGAAAGCTGCAAACCTTGACGCCCAGATCGCCGAGCGTTTTCTCAATGTCTGCGTAGCTCATCGCCTCCACGTTGCGGACAACCGGCACAACCAAGCCCCGGGGAGTGGCAACCGCAATGGAGATGTCCACGTAGTTGCGGTACACAATCTCATTGCCTTCAATCACCGCGTTCACAGCAGTCTGGTCCTGTAACGCAATTGCAGAGGCGCGCACAAATGGCGACATCAGTCCGAGCTTGACACCGTGCTTTTTCGTAAACGCTTCCTGGTATTTTTTGCGCATCTGCATCACATTGCTGAATAAAATTGGGTATGAAAATTTGATTTGGATGGGCCTTACTTGAGGTCAATTTCATTGAAAGTCGTTAGCATTGCATTCGTATTCTGCGCTTCCTTCAGGCGCTCGGCAATGCGCATTCGCATTCGATTCATCTTCACCCGTGTTTCACTTCTGTCGCCAACGACTACCGATGGCGGGGATTCTCGTTCTAAAATGCGAAAATCAACTAAGTTTGATTCTAAAAAACTTATACGCTTTGGAGCAGCGGGTTGTTTCATCGCTTGCGGAATTGTTCCTGCCTTCATGTCAGCAACTGCTCGAGAACTAATTGGCTCTTTTGGGAGCGCAGGAATGGGAGGGGGTCTTGTAGGAATTGCTGTAATTGGTTTGTTTGATGCAACTATTTGTGCAATCGCTTACGTGAATCAGCTGGTTTTTCTGCCTTCTCCTCTTTCTTTGGCGGTTCACTCGGTTTTGGTGGGGCAGGAGCAGAACTAGCGGCAGTTTTGGCTGCACCTGCTTCGCCCTTTTCCAGTTTATACAGCTTCTGCTTTGCCGTAACTTTGGTTCCATCCTCCACCAAAAGCTCCACAATTGTCCCCACAAAAGGCGCCGGTACTTCGACCGATGTCCAAAAACAAACATTTTGATTTTAACTTTTTAATCGTAATTACTTTGTCGGTTTCGATTTCCGCTACAATATCGTCGGTCTTCACAAAGTCTCCAACCTCTTAATAGATTAATTTATTTTGCAAAAAATACAACGGTTACGTTTGTTCCATCTAATATCTCCCTCGGATATGGACTCGGCAAATGCTGGACCTTCCACTTCAACAATTTCCCCGCCTAAATTGTGCTTTACGTAAGTAAACTAATAAATTTTTTGGAAAACTCACGTAATAGATTGGTGAATCGATAACTGCGTAAACTTTGTTTTTGAAAGGGTTTTACGAACAATAATTTATCCGCTTGATGTCCCAACAACCGATAAGAGGTCCGTGATTGACTCTAAAGAGTTTTTAATTATGCAAAATATGGGAATTAATACTTACAAAACAACGGAGTGGAATCAGTCGAAAACTTCGGCTAATATTCATTTTCTCTTGATTGGTTGACTTCGATACAAAATAACAAGCAAATCGACAGAAACAGTAGAAAAATCTGAGAAAATAAAAATACTTATGATCAAGTTTTATTTTAGCTTCTTAGGTATGTTTTATGTATTATGTTTTATCTTTTATTTGTTATTGAGACTAGAGACCGGAGTAACCGGGTTTTCCGTATTACGGCCGTAATTACGGCTTTTTACGGCTTTTTTACGGTACGGCTTTTTTCAGA